>PVLD010018129.1:0-39891 GCA_004027595.1 Dinomys branickii | reverse complement strand
TATTGAACCATCCCTGCATTCCTGGAATGAATCCTACCTGGTCGTGGTGTATAATTTTCCTTATGATTCGCTGTAATCTATTTGCCAGTATTTTGTTGAGTATCTTTGCATCTATGTTCATTAGCGAGATTGGCCTGTAGCTCTCTTTCTTGGTTGGGTCTCTCTCTGGTTTTGGTACCAGTATAATACTTGCCTCCAGCAATATGTTGGGGAGAGTTGCTTCCTTTTCGATTTCATTGAAGAGTTTGTGGAGTGTTGGCATTAGATCTTCTCTAAATGTTTAGTTAATATTACATGACTTAAATCAATGCATTACATCTTTTCCTATTTACAATAATTTTTATTTCATACATTCAAGCTAAAGTTTTTTATTGTGCATTCAAATTTTATTCTAATAAAATTTCTCTACTCAAACACCCTTGAATAGCTCACAGATTTTCTAGGAAACCTTCAATTTTTCCACAGGTAATTAATACTGTATCTCAGGGGGCTGGGGATATAGCTCAGTGGAATAAGCGCTTGCCTAGCAAGCGCAGGGTCCTGAGTTCAATCCCCAGTACCGCAAAAAAAAAAAAAAAAAATACTGTATCTCAGAAAGAATATATATATATATATATATATATATATATATATATATATATATATGCTTTTCCCATAGAATCCTTTGGCTAGTGGTGGATCTTCAGTGTTTATTCTACTGAAAATTTCTGACCAGCATATCCAATGATGTCCCATTCTGAATTTGGGCCTTGACCCAAGCATACAGTAGCTATGTGATCCAGGCAAAGTTCTTAAGCTCCCCAAACTACAATTATTTTCAGTTTTGCAAAGGGACTAATTAATAACATATTTAAGTTTTATATGAATTTCTATCAATGTTTTATATCAAAATAATTTCTAAAGTGTTTAATACAGTATGTAACATTAACTGCTAAATAACTGTATCTACTAAAACATTAAAATATTATATTAGTCTCCAGAGTAAAAACATTTTGCTCAGGATGAACTATAAAATACTGTTTTATAGTTAATATTTTTAATTGAAAGTAAATTATTTTCAATATTTTTCTTACATGATGTAATAATCATAAAACCATAAAGCAATACAAAAATAAAATAAAAATTTTATAGGAACTGTATCTACAAGTTATGAAATCCATGCCATTATGAGCATGCATGACTTCTATAACTATCTTATGAAATTTAATCTCATTGCTATGACCTGAGTAGGTCTCTTCACAAATTCATATGTTGAGACAATTCACAGTAAGCATCTCTGGAAGGTGATTGTGCCATAGGCTTCAGCCCTTATAAATGGCACCCGTGCCCTTTGGGTCACAGGGGCTCCCTTACCCCGCCCCCCATGTGAGGGCTGTGCAGAAGCCAGGACAAGGCCTCCACCAGACACTGCCTCTGTGAGCTCCTTGATCTTGAGCATCCCAGAATCTAGTACTGCACTAAATAAATTTTTGTTATCTATAATCTACCTACGTTATGGTACTCTGTTATAGAAGCACTATTTGAAAGAGGACTCATCTAGAGCTGGAGAGAAATACATGGACGTGGCTTTAAGAAAGAAGTGCTGGTCACAGCACCAACTGATTCATTAGGCACTGACCAGCAGGGTCAAACACAACATTTTTTTCCCCATTTATCTGAAAAATATTGGCTCACTCCAGTTTAGCAATCCCCTCCAAAATGGGACCCTGGAACCAATGTTCCACAGTGGCCTTGCCTCTAAAATCCTAAGACTCACTCACTGCTAGGCATATCCTGGGCCTACAGCACTCTTCCCATAGCGCCTGCCAGGCCAGTGGCCCCTTCCAACGTGAAGGTTTCTAGCTCAGCAGACAATGGCACATGTAAGGCATGCCATTTCTCACCTCTCCACAGCATGCAGATGTCTCTGTGTCCCCTCTCACCATGACCTACATCCAATTTCAAAGAAAGAGAAGTAGTTCGGCCCCTTCATGTATAATCCACCACTGTATTTGTTGATGCCATTTCCTTTTTTCTTTAATGATATGATTTCACAGGTTTTAGTACCTGTGATGAGCAAACAAAGCCACTACTGCCTTGGCCCAGCACCGCTTCTACTTACTTCTCTGTCTCTCTTTGCTGCTCAGTGAAGGTCATACATGGGAACAACCAAGGGTAGCACCTGCCATCCTGTGCTTTCCTCAGGTAAGCAGTCTTGCCTTCACCACTGCTCCAGCATCTGACGGAGTACAACAGTACCATCTCTGACCACTGACCTGCTGGTCAGTGCCTAATGAATCAGTTGGTGCTGTGGCCAGCGCTTCTTTCTTAAAGCCACATCATGTATTTCTCTCCAGCCCTATCTGAGTCCTTTTTCCATTCATTCACAAGACCACTTACTAGGTTCACCTCTGGAGAAAAGCTGTTAAACCATGATGTATTTAATGTCACAGCTCTTGCCTCGCTTTTCTTCTGACTTCCCTATAAGACATGGCTGAAATATGCAATGAATATTTAAACTTTTTTAAATAGTACAATAAAAGATTGTCATTAGTCCCTTTCAAAATACCCGCTCCCTTCACACACACTCATTCCACCTTTGTTAGCACTTTGGAAGTGGTTCTTGTGATCGTCTTTCATGAGTGTCATGAGATATGATGAAAAAGATTCGGTGAATGCTGCTGCTGCGTGCCTGTGCTATGCATGAAGGGGCTCAACTACTTCTTTTTCTTTGAAATCAGATGTAGGTCAGGGTGAGAGGAGATACAGAAACATCTGCGATCGACGATGTGGAGAGGTGAGAAATAGCGTGCCTTACCTGTGCAATTGTCTGCTGAGCCAGGAGCCTTCACGTTGGAAAAGGCCATGGAGAGAGGCCTGGGGAAGTACACGGTGTGTCCTCATCCTCCCAGTCACCCAGTCTGCCCACAGGTTTTGAGCAGATGCAGGCTGGGGAGGCAGCCAGGACTGTGCCATTAAGCACATTTGACTAAGAAGACTGCAAAGCTGCTTTGGAAAGTGGCAAGAACAGTGGGGAAAGTATTCAAGGAGAGGAGGAGGAGGATCCTGAAGGTGATTAATGACAATATACCTTACTGTAACACATTTTTTAAAAATTTAAATGTTCATTATACGTTTCTGTCACACCCTGAACATCATCTCATCTCATCCACTCCCATGACGTAACTACTGCCTACAGTGAAAATCACGAATGGTATTTCTCCGGAGTGGCCTTTGAGAGCAAAGCCTTTATGAAATATTACACAGTGGGACTTCACTTCAGATGTGCAGTAATGGGTATGAGTTATGGAGTGTAACATTAAATAAATATGTTCAACCTCTTTCAAAACTCTGCCAGAAAACAAAAAACATGAGAGGAGGCAAAATGAATACATCCTCTGTGTCTATCAGTCAAACTTTATTCCTAGAGATGAGCAAGGAATTTCACCAACATCTTACCTAATGTGCTAAAAGTAGTGACATTTTACCTAATGATGTAAATTTTAATTGAAAACCTCAAACATTGAAAAGGTTGTTCTCACCTGTACACCCTCAGGCCTGCCAACACAAAGGTCTTCTTCCATGCAGAATCCAGGAATAAATGGTGAACATAAATGATATCATTGTTATAAGTTCGGCACCAGGAATGCATTTTAAAAGATCTTCATATGCTAATGTGAAGTTAGTTCACTGAATCATTTACAATATAAAAATAATGAGTAATTTTCCCCTGTTCAGAATGAATCCTCATTCAGAAAAATACCCACTAATGAAAGGATGATGCACGACAACCAGAAATTTTTACTTAATATCACAAAACTTGTATTTTCGCAAATGGAATTAAAATAATTGTACTTCAGAAATTTACCATTTATGTCATACTACACTAAACAGATTTTTAAAAAAATACTTATGATGAAATTATAGCGGCCATCTTAAGAACTGTCCCAAGGTGTCCGAGCTGCTCACTTAAATGCATGGACTTCCTTCTTCTCACAGAGGTACGCTCCTAATACTGAGGGCTCCATTTGTCAGTGTGGACAAACTGTGGAGGTGAAGAAAAAGGTAATTTTTCAGAAAAGGGAAATATATCAGAGGATTAAAATGGTAAAGAAGACATTCTGTGAAAACTATTTTGCTCCATCAACATAATCACTGATGCATCCATCCTTTATCAGTAAGGTAGCATAATCCCCTGGACAGATTGCTACAGCAAATTCAAGATATGTATGTTTCTATAATTTGTCTTTTAATTCTTTACACATCAAAAGGACCAGCTGTGGAAGTTGATAGCTATGAACCAAAGATTTGATACGTAAAAGTTAGAAAAATACTTCAAAATGTATAACCATGATTGTGTTCTTTGATCCGTATTTATCAATATGTATTTAGATGGGACACATGAAGTTTTTGCTGGTTTCCATGGAGATAACATGGGACAAAGATCATGGCTTCACAAGCATTTCCTCAGGTAATTGCTCAATTTTCATACTCTCAAGCTGTTACTGGCAAATAGATTGTGTCCCCTTAGGCTATCTATCATGGGTGTTTGCTAACTCATCCATTTTAAAATGACCTTTGAGAAGCTTAAAAATTGGAGGCTCTTGAAACTTCTGTGGTTTCTGTGATTCATGTTTGAGTGAAACCAAATGTGGTCATTTATTATTTATTTCAGTACATAATCACTTGCATATATTGATGTTATTGTATAAACTCTAGATAGTATAAAATACGCATAGAGTCAGTTTAGTGGGGAACATATCCTGAATTATAGTTTTACAAATACAGTATAAAAGGGAGATTTTCTGAAAGGGATTGCTGAGACACAGTGTAGGATATATGTGCAACTTTATTGTCCTACTGTGTAACTAAAATGAGCACTATTCATCGTTCAGATTTCAAGATCATGAAAGTCTTGCATCAGTGATTTACTAATTACTGATTAGTGGTTTACTAGTAAGTTTTAATTAAAATGACCAAAAAAGCCAATAGAACAAAGTATATAATCCAATCTTTTCCTGTCTGAAAATAGACTTGTGTTTGCAACAAAAATCCTCTGGTGAGAAAGTAGTGGAATGTTCCTGCTATGTGAATAACAGCAGAAGGACTAAGTTCTGGCTATAAGGCTGAGGGAATGATTTTTTGTGCATATGTATGTATCGCTATTCACAGGTAAAAAGTTTGCCAGTAGTACGGGAATAATCACATTTAATTGAGAAGTGTGACATCATATTCTTTCTTAATTAATGTCTCACACATGAAGTTCCAGCCACCTCACAAATCTAACTTTTTAACTACTTGGGTTTACTTATTTTAACATGATAAAAGGTGCTATGGATGACTTATGTCCTTTGCTTGAACAAATGTATTTTGACATTTGAATTAAGCATTTTTCACTAATAATTTTGATGCACTTTGATGTTTTTAGTGTCAACAATCAAACAAACTAATCAGATACAATATAGAACTGATTATACATTTGAATTCCTTTTCTTGCAAGGAACTCTTTGAATTGGAGATTTGTCTCTCCCTGTGTTAGGGAATACCTGACACCTGACATAGGGAAAGCTATGAAGAGAGAGGCTTACTTTGATTCACAGTTCAGGGAGTGCAGGAGGGTGATGCTGGCTCACAGCTTCCCCACTTCCGCTGAAGGCAACATACAAGCAGATGAACAAGGAAGAAATGGAGGCAAACCCTGTGATATGGAATTCATTCCCACAGTAAGTATTAAGCTGCTCATAGAGGCTCATGATCTCAAAGGCTCTTATACACCCCCATAGTCTTTCAGTGTGATTACATTGGGAGCCAAGAATCAAGCTGAGTTATATACTCAAATCATATTGAGGTTTATTTTTATAATTTTTTAAAGGTAAGCAACATAAAGTGTTTGTCTTTAAACAAACTACACATTAAAACATATAGTTATAAAATTACATTACCAGAATCATATTTATCTCAGAAAGGAAAACATAATATTTTTGTTATTGTATTTTTCCTTAAGATTTCAATTAAATATTTTAGAAGGCACTCCAAAAAGTGTATGTCTTTGTTTTTTATTTGTCAGTTTAAAGGCAACGTTCTAATTTGACTCTATGTGTCTGCTGATTTTAAACTTAAAATTGAAGATGGAATTAAAAGAGAAAGACTACAGAGTCTATAAGTGATCTCCTGCATCTGCAACTGACCTATTTTCACAATATGCATTTGAGAAAGGACAGGCATGTCCATAAATGGTGCTGGAAACTGGTTATACACCTGCAGAAAGTACAACCAGACACTGGTCTCTCACTAGTTACAAAAATCAACACAAAATGCAATAAAGACTTAAGTAAGAGAACTGAAAATAGGAAATTACTAGGAAAAGACATAAGATAAATACTTTAGGACATGAGAACACACAAAGATTTATTTGGATTAGACCCTAATAATACAAGAAACAAAAGCAATATAGTACAGGTCAGATTTCATCAAACTAAAAAGCTCGTACACAATAAAAATAAAACCCAGAGAGTGAAGAGGCAATCTAAGGGATGGGGAAATACATGAAAGCTCTGTATCTGACAAGTAGTTACTATTATAAGGAAATTTACAACTCAATAGCAAAAGAAAAAATCAATAACCTGGTTTAAAAATGGGCAATACATTTTACTAGAATTTCTCAAAAGAAAATATATAAATGGCCAAGGATACAAGAAAAAAATTCTTCATAATCACTGATCATCTGGGAACAATAAATCAAAACCACCATCAGGTATCATTTCACCCCAGTAAGAATGACTATTCTTTTATGTAGATATATACATATATAGTTTAAAGAGAACAAAAAAATAAAAACTACAGAATTTCGAAACAAGATGATAGGAAATTAACAATGGTTATTCTATTGTATATTGTTATCTTCAAAGTAGTTGCTCAGATTACCAGTTATAAGCATGTAAAATTGATTAAACAATATAAGCACTATCTGTTCCTTTCAATGAACTAACAGAAATTATTGGTACAATTCTCTTAGCTATTGTTACATACATATATTTTCTCCTTCTTTTCTCCTTTCTCCCATCCCACTTGTTCTCTTTTGGGCAGTTTCTTTCCCTTTCACAAAAAGGAATTATTCTCCACTGTTTCTGACTGTGAAAATCAGTGCGGAGATTCCTCAAAAAACTAGGATTAGAGGTCCCATTTGACCTAGCTAGTCCTCTTCTAGGTATTTTTCCAGAAGAACTGAAAACATCACACCACAGTGATACATGTGCACTCATGTTTATAGCAGCATAGTTTGTCATAACCACATCTTGGGAACCCAAATGTCCATCAAACAAGGAATGGATAAAAAGATGTGCTGTGATATTTTTATCCAATAGAGTATTACTCAGTAAAGAAAGGTAAACTCGAGGCTTTCATAGGTAAGTGGATGCAACTAGAGACCACGTTCATAAGTGAAACAGATCAGCCTCACATGTGCAAAAATCGTATTGTCTTCCTAGTGTAAGAGTCAGAAAGAGTAAACAACATCCAAACGAATGATTATGCCTAAAAGACTAATGATAAAAATGGCTGCAGGGCGGTGGGGAAATGCGGCGGCTGCATATGGAAAGTAAAAATGTGAGTTAGTACAGCAGTTACAGAAAACAGTGCAGAGGTTGCTCAAAAAATGAAAACTCGAACCGTGACATGACCCGGCCACCCCCTGCGTGGTACATGAAATAAAATCAGATCACCTGCACATCTACACCCATGTTCTTTGCCTCACTATGCATAGTAGTACAAAATGAAAGCAATCTGCAGCAGCGATGACAAATACCACAGGGAACATACATCACAGAACACTAGCCAGCCAGCCAGAGCATGCAGTCCTTTTACTGTGCCACAACTTTGGAGGAACCAGATCACTGGTAGATGAAGGAAGCTAATCACAGAAACACAAGTGCCCCCTGCGCCCCGCTCTCACACAGATAATACATATAGTATTTCAATACTACTTTCATCAGAGTGGAGCATAGGATTTTGGGAATCAGACCCTTAAGAGCTGAGGGACAGGAACTGGAAGCAAAGGTTGGTCAGCTGCTTCTAAGTGGCAGTTGGGTGCAAGAAGCTCCAGTGTGCTTTTGCACAGCAAGGTAACCACAGACAACAATAATGACTGTATATTTAGAAAACCTGGAAGAAAACATTTGTTTTGGTCTCTTTGAGATGGGGTCTTGCGATGCAGTCCAGGCTGAACTTGAGCTCACTCTGTAGCCCAGGCTGGTCTCAAACTCACAGCTATCCTCCTGCCTCAGCCTCTCGAGTGCTGGGGTTACAGGCATGTGCCACCACACCTGGCACAGAAGAAAATATTTTAAATGTTTTTTCACCCTAAAAATAATTGTTTAGGAAGATAGATAGGCTTACACTGATTTTAACATTACATGTATACACAGGTATCAAAATCTAACATGGTACGCTGTTAACACGACCCACTTTATACTTTTATGTGCCAGTTAAAATATATTTGAAAAATTAATTCAGCATCCTAAAAACACCTAATAGCACTCTTTTTTCTCTTCACAGATGATTATTATACAGAAATTATATTTATGAATCTGCATAACACACAAAAGCTGTCCATTAGCATTAATTTTCCCCTCCATAAGCAAGTCTAATAGACTACTCACCTTCCATGCTTGTAGCCTAGTGAAAGAGAATCATCTACTTTCAAATTAAATTTAACCTTTGAGAGTATTAATAATTTATGTGACAATTTCCTTTCTGAGTATTCAAGTACAGTGTTACTCGCATCCTTTGACTTTCATGACAACCAATAAGTATAAAATGAGACTGAAGGAATAAAATCCTCTCAGTGGAATCAATTTTAGGAAGTTTCTATTTTAATTTTTTAAAGCAGATAGCACTTTAAAAAAGCATGTTTTTCGCATTAGAAATTTTGTCAAATAGGAGTTTTTGCTTAAAAATCACAACGATAGTTATACTTGAAGAGTTCATTTGTATTTAATATATTTTACACACAGAGGGTGATTAAATTAGACTTAGTCAAGTGTAAAGTTCAAATGTAAAGAAAAATATGATATCTTTTAAGAAGTAAATTAGCCTCATTTTCGTAGCATGCTAGTAGTTTGCTGAATTGACTATGCTAATGTTCTTAGTATGTCAGAACTACTTCACTGAAAACGTGAAAGAGGCGTGATACTGTTCAAATTTCAAAGTCCTGTTATTTAAAAATTCCCATCTGAGGATTGTATCCTTAGAAGCTCTCATCATACTAGTGTGGGGAAGAATCGGACACTGGTATAAAATCAAATTTCTAGGAGTGATTACAAAGTGAAATCAGGGAAAAAAATTCCTTTAATTTCCATTAATACACCTTCTCAACCTGCTTGAATGTGAATGCTCCAGGAAGCTTTAAAGGACGCAGACGCCTGGGTCCTACCTTAAGATAGTCCATTCATTATCTCGGGCCATGAGCATCAGGGTCTTTCAACTTCCCAAGATGATTCCATGCGCTGAAATAACCACTGGCCTCAGTGCTCAGCAAATTCCAGCATTCTCTTCATGTTCGCAGCCCGCGCACCTGTCACTTGCCGCAGCGCCCTGCTCTCTTCTGGTCTCCTTTGGTATCTCTTGGGGTCACCACGGCCTCTTCTTTGCGCAGCCAGCATCTGAAACTTTGACGCAAATATTCTCTTCTTTTGACACAGTACCAGCTCCCTTCATGTGACACCTGCCTTCCGAACGGCTACATACATAACACTCCAATCAGACTCTGCAAAGTCCTACTATGCATGAACAGGGCAAGTGAGTCAGAGGCTGGCTTCCAATGATGATGGGCTTGGGACGAGAGCCCGTAACCTGAGCCCTGGAGCCCTCCTGTCTCCCAAGCTCTCCAAGAATCCTGGAGTGCATATAAACTCCTAGACCAAGTCTTCAGCAAAGCTTGAATCTCAGCAGATCAAATCTTTCATCTTCATTTCTGTAGGCTCCACTGTCCCTTAGAGGAAAAAAAAATACCTCTTAACTTGGCACATTGCTTTGTATTTTCTGAGCCCACCAGGTGTCACCCCCTCTTTTTGTCAGTTTTCTCTACTAACCCCAACAGCCGTTCATGACAGTGTTCCTATTTTACATAGATATAGATTTCACCAATAGCTGGAAAAAATTTTAGTTTTAGTTTATTTAAACAATACATTACTGAGTACTTTTTAGTTTCAATTGTTTTCAACTTTTCACCTGTTCACACTGTGTAGCTAGAGTTGGGAGTATGGAAATTTACTTTCACTAAAGCTCTAAAACCTCATATCTGAAATATACCGGGGAACAGTGCACTCAAAATCAAGTTGCAGGAGAGTCACTCAACAACTGAAATGCTCATCATGCGCACTCTGTAGATTCAGGCTGAATGTAAAGGTCTTTGAAATACTGAGTTTTACAGCTCGATATTATAGTTTGTCTCCTTTCATTTCTTTCACTAAATATGGAATTATTGACTCTATCTGGAGTCCTAACCAGATGAGGAGCTAATTTGGTCTTTTTAGTGGAAAGCTATTAATGAAGTGCTTTTTGCTGGTCTCTGAAAACATGAAAAGAATAAATCTTTGCTTCTTGATTGTAGTAAAAGATAGTATATGTGCTTTTTATGCAAGACACGTATTGAAAAGTTACTTCCGGGCTATTTATATTTTCCATGTTACCTATTAAGGATTGAAGATAGAAGATAACAGACACTAGATAAGTCTGCACACAAAACCAATCCAAGTGGTCTAATTTTTATGGGTAATTAGAACATTATTACTGAAGTCTATATCAAATAGGCAATAATTTTTTCTAAGAAATTGCAATACATATAATAACTTCATGACAGCATAATAACTAGGCTCTGATTTCTGCACAAATTTTGTGAACACTTCAATTTCAGATTCAAATAACTTTGATATGAATTCAAGATTCAACTCATACAGAGCCAATCTTACAAATTTTTTGGTAGCTAAAACAGCCTATGATACATAACAAAACTCCACATTATACTTGGTGTTTATATACCTTAGTATCTATTATTTTATAATTGTATAATGATTATACAGTTAGGCTATAGCTTTAGAATGTGTGGTATGATGATTAATTACACTGGGTCACACAAAAACAAACCCCTATTGTACAGATATGCATATTTACTGTGTTTCACAGGTAAAAGTTTGTGGAACAAGCACTACACAAATAATAAATATCCATTATTCTCCATTCTAACTTCAATATACTAACTGATTACAGAATTATGGAATCTGTTGCATTTTGATGAACTCTTATCCACAGGCACTATGGATACAGACGACAAATAAGTAGAGTTGTGACATAATGGCTGATGGATATTTTTGTTTACCTTGTTGAGCAAGATGAAGTTGAAAGAAAAAGAGAATTTCACTTTTGTGAATGATTTTAGGGATTTCTTTGATGAATAGTTTTTCAAATCACAGAAAAATCATTTCTTATTCCTTTATCCTGTTAATAGTTCAAAGAACAAAGACACAACACATTTTTAAAAGGATTATAACATTTTCCATGTCTTCCTAAAGGCTGGGCTGGAGTTTTACAAACTTCTTCTTGAAGGGCTGGTTGGCTTATACTTTGTGCTTTCATTAAGCAGGTTGTGTTGCAGCTCTTCATCTGTTGCGGGAGCGGGAGGACTTCCTTTAACTATTAAGACTGGCGGCTGACCCAGGAGTACTTGACTGAAAACCAGTCTCAACAGTGAGTTGAACAATAAATCATGTCCTGATTTGTAAAACTTGCTGCTTGCAGGAAGAAACTTCTACTTTGACTGATTTTGACCTACCATGGTGACTTCCTCAAAGGAGAGGTAAGAAAAGATGGTCTGTAGCAGAATGTCATACAGCATTTCTAAGTGTCAGCAGCCTCAAGATCTCACAAAATAGTGCAAAAGTTATGTAATTAAGAAACAGTAAGTTTTTGACACTACTTTTTTTATGGAATACATTTAGTTGAACATATATTTGCATGGTTTGTGAGCATAATTTACTAGAGAAACATGCCTGTAAACACTTGAACATCAAAGGGAATGTCCCCTTAAGACACAGTGGAAACTCAAAATGATCTGTTTCACAACCCCAAAATATTCATGGACAAGTGATTATAATACTATAATACAAAATAAAATAATAGCAAAAATACAAAATATATGGAAAATAAAAAACTTTACTTACCTTTGTTACCTGTAGTTACCTTTGAAAACCTGCATAGCTGATGTGAGGGAAATAAGAGAGAGGAGGGTCACTGGGCAGGACGACGTTCACCAGCGCTAACAGAAGCACTGCTGTCTACTGACCTAATGGACTCCTTTTCTTTTCATGAAACCTTAACAAGAATCTACTCAATGATACCGCCTTTTGCCTACTTTTGAGGATTTCAAAGGAGTGTGACATTGTCAGTAAACAGATTTGTCACTCTTACTGCTACAGCCATGTTTGGGTAGTGATTTCCTAAAAAAATTTGCCCCACTTCCCATAGTTTACACCTATGCCTAGTCTCATTTTCAGTGAGGGATTCCTCCGCCTTTTTCTTCTCCTCCTCTATAGCGATCTCCACAACCTCTTTCTTTTTGGAGATAATCATCTGCAATCCTGGGAAGAGAAAAGAGAAAGAGAAGGAGAGAGAGAGAGAGAAACCATTGGGTCAGTTGCAATCATGTGACATGGTATCACATACTATTCCTATTGGATCACTCATTCATCCATTTAAAATACATTGGAAATCTTTGCTTATCTCACAAACACTTATAGAACAAGTTACTTATAATCCAAGGTTTTACTGTTTTATATATATTTGTTCTAAGTGAGCTGCTATAAGCAAGCTCAAGCCATCTACTGCTTTTGGATTTTATAATGTATAATTTAACTAACAATCTCAGTAGTCTAATCACCATAAATAATTGCAAATATTTCATATATATTGTCCTTAAAATTTTGACAGGACATCTTCTCACTAACTGATTTTCAACAATATCTTTTTTCCTTTTCTTTTGTAACCACATGTGTGTGCACATGTGTATGTACATCCACGCAGACATACACATGCATTGTGGGGGATCAGACCCAGATGCTCCCTACTGAGCTGTAACCCCAGATATTTTCTTATTTTTTATATTGTGATAGGGTCTAAGTAGTTGCCCAAACTAGATTTGAACTTGTGATCCTCTGTGTCGGCCTTGTAGAGTGCTGAACTTTTAGGTGTGGAGCAGCTCAACAAATTTTTTAAAATTTAATTGTTAAATTTTATTTTACAGTACATGTTGGATATATAATGTTATGGTCTGCATCTAGATGTCCCCCCAAAGTCTCATCCAGTCATGAGTGTGGGCTTCTAGAGCTTGTGATTAACTCCGAGTCCAGTGCAGGGATTGAGGGTGTGAGCGCTACACCCGCCCTGGGGCTAGTAGCCTGCGCACAACATAAGGGACAGAAAGGGGCTTGGTCCGCTCTCCTTTCTTGTTGCTTTGCTGTCTTCATCAGCATGAACCCTTACCCCTCTGCCATGTGCCACCCTGCCTTGGAGGCAGCCAACTATGGACTGAAACCTCCACAGACTGTGAGCTAAATAACCTTTCCTCCTTTAACTTTGGGTGTTGGGTATTTTGCCTCAGCAACAAGAGAAAAGTAACTAAGATACATAATGAATGCATTCACTGTAGGTAGTTGGTACATGAGCATATCGAATTCTAGACCTTTTAACTTCTTTATATTTCTTGGCTGCCTTTAGCTTCTATCCCTAGGAAAGAATCATATTAATATTAGTTTCTCTAACGGTATCTCTAGATAAACAGATTTTTTCTGAAGGCAAACAAAAATGGATATATGCAAATAGATTTGAGTGTGTGTGTGTGTGTGTGTGTGTGTGTGTGTGTGTGTGTGTGATATCCTTCCAAGTTGAAATACAGCTGTAAAGAAAGAGCATTTATCCAGGATTAATGTTCTTATAAACTCTATTTTCATTTTGCATTTGGTACAATAGTGGGTTTCTTTCACTGTTGACACCTACTTTATTCATAAAGCAAGGATTGTGAGCTTTATACTATTTACCTCTCTTGCAGGATATAATAAAATATAAAATAAAATAAATAAAATAAAATACAGCCAGCGTGCCTAGCTATTTAGTGGGAAGGTTTTTGGCTAAAAACAAAGAGACTTTCAACCTCCACTCACAGTATGACCTAGCATTACATTTAAACCGTGGCATTGAATAGGACAGTTGGTTTATTGTGAACACACAGCTGGTGAGTTGGATCATGACCCGTGCCGGGATTCTACCTGTCTCATAATGCTTTTTCCTGGAGTATAGCCTTGTGGTGACAGTAAACATGCTGTGACAGAGGGTTCACCAGGGAGGGCATGATCTTTAACTTCTATATGTTAAACTTTGCTTTAGATAATCCTTCCTGAGCTGACCTTTCAGATTAACTGCTGGAACTTCAGCTTTACAGTGCAAATATAAATGTGCTTTAGCCATTAATAGCCTGAGGTAGGATAATATTCAGTCTACGTGGGCGGGAGCTGAAAGGATAAACACAAAAGCCTGTATTTGCCTGCTGGAGAAGAAAAACTGCAGCCCAGCATTAAATGATCTCAAAAGCATTTGAAAATGAATCTATAAAATGTATAGGGCCAGAGCTATTTACTTTTTGGATATGAAGTTCTTTGTGAAGAAGACTTTATTCAGACAGAAAGATTGAAACATTTTAGCTTCTAACAAGTTAGGAATCAGCTTCTATATTTAGCATGTTTTAGAATAATTTCCTCCATTCTACATTCTAATAACTTTCCTGAGAGGGAGGTGAGACAGGGATAAAATCTGAGATCTGTTAGAGGTAATGTGAGAAAAATAATAAGGAAATATACACAGAATTACACCTTTCTAGCATTTGGTGTTGCTACTGATGCCCTGTAATGTTTTCTAGGCCTCTGTGGGGGAAGCCTTGACTGCTGGCTATGAGGCCTGTGAATTTGCAGTATCATCACTGCCAACCACTCCTTATTGTCTGATGGAGAGTTAATAAATCAATCGCATCATAAAATTTGTTCCTCTTATTCAAAACAACAAGTACACAATCTACAGGGGCAGCAGAGGGTAAAATAAAAATACTTCCCAGAATTCTCTAAGAAGTTTGCATGCATTAAATCCAATATGATCATTGTGGTGTCCTGAAATAAGACTTTTAAATTTCGTCTATATTTGCAAGAAAATAAACTTAAACTTGGAGACCTTGCAACATTCACATGAACTTGCAAATGTCTGAAAGTGACAAACTGTGGTCAGGTTTGTGTGACTGTTAAAGTGGAACTATTTTCTCCATGAAAAATTCATGCTTAATGTGGGCTTAGAATAATTTGATGAGCTCTCCTGCCTTTCGGTCTCACAATCAGAAGGAGGTTCAGATACCTATGGAGGATAGGTATCAGAGGGCCTTGGAGTGAAAATATTTCTTATTTGCTTTTCTATCTTGGTGTGGTACAAATTTATGTTACCTCTTTGTTATGTTACCTCTTGGATGGTAACAAAATTTCTCATTATAATATTGTTGTTTGGACTGCCTCTTCTCTTCCGTAGAGCTTACACAAGATTTATGCTTAAAAATTATATCAGTATTCTACAAAAACACCTGTGTTAAGGAACCTCACTCTTTATTTTTAAAATTATAAAGGATTTTCCGCCTGTTTTCTGTCCTCCTTATTTTCACAGAGAAGGGTCCCCAGGCTCAGTGAGCGGAGACTGCCCAAAGCAGCCGTATGACGCCTTCCACCTGCTTGGTCCCTCTCAGGCCACCACCCAGGAAGGGATATATCACCCACTACATACTCTCCAGTTGTTACTTTTGGCATAAAAACATGGCAGAAAAAGTTATTGTATTGTACACTTACATGAGAAAGCTGACTCTTCATTTCGAGTTAGTCTAGGGCACGTGAGATGATATCATTACACATTTTGTTTCTGTTCCTATGAGATTGTGAGTGTGTGTGTGTGTGTGTGTGTGTGTGTGTGTGTATTCTAAAATTCTAAGGTTACAGTTTATGCAGTATTATTTTACCAAATGAGATGATCTAATTGATTTTTCTATTCTGAATGTATATTCTATCATTGTCTTTATGCTTTAGATTTCAGATGATCATTTTAAAGCTTTCCATGAAGCTTTCTGATCTCTAGGACCAGGTAACTGATGGCCACAATTCAGAGGAGGAAAGGTTGTTTTGGTTCATGACTTCAGGGGTTCTGGTCGATGGTTAGCTGGCTCCAAGACAGGCACTTCCTGGCAGAAGAACATGGGGAACCAAAGCTGCTCAGTTCATAGTGTCAGAGAGAAAAGGATCAGGGACCAGATATAGACTCAAAATCCTTCTTCTGTGTCCCATAAGACACCCCTAGAAATGTGCTTTACTAATTCCATGGAGATCTCTAGTAACTCAAATTGGCATTTAAGTGCAGCTGTCCCAAGCACACTGACTGCTAGATAATATTATATGGATTTCTCGGTATATCTGAATAGATCATATTTAGAGTATAGTACAGCAAGTCAGTATGCATCTGGGACAGGCTTCTTACTTTTAATTCATGCCCTCATGCTATAGTCACCATTCAATCATGAATGATAATAGTATGATGATAAATTACTTGAATTTTCATTATAAGAACATTTTTATTTTATTAGCTCTATATCCCCACCATACATTGATATTTTCTTTAAATACTTTTGAAAAAAATAATCCCAAAGCCATGCCAATTAAAGCAAAATTTCTACTGGAGAAGCCCAGAATCTGCATTTTAAAAGTCTTCCACAAGTGATTGTAATATGGGACCAGTGTTAAAATTCACGTGTTGAGTGTATTTATTGCATGGTTACTGCCTGCTGGCCCATCGAACTCTCTTCAGGTCATTGTGTGGGGATAGGAGTTGGCTCACCTCAAGCTATCACTGTCAGTTGAGTAAAAGCATGGCTTATATGTGTGCAACTGTAACAGTAAAGCAGGCTGAATTCCACAGGAAACTGAAGGACTCTGTTTAATACAAACAGAATTTATTAATTTAGACCAGTCACCACTCTCTCTGACTTGCAGGTCAGGAATGTGGGCCCCTGCCTGCCTTTGCTCCCACCTTATATACATTTTTGGTTTCCATGGTAACAGATTGGATTGTTGTAGCCCTGGTCACATGGTATTTACCTTGTGCCACATAACTGGGGCAGGCTCCAGTCATGAGCCCAACCACAATGATATATACTTTCTGTGCTCTGTTCTATATGTCTCTTTAGATAACCGTACATTTCCTTTATGGTTACAATGTTTACCTAGGGCCAGGGAAGGGATGAGACAATCCAGACAAGGTGGTAATCTGGGCCTGGGTGTTCCTTGTCTTTGGAGGAGCATTCCAGATCAAAGTCAGGACTGCAAGTTAACTTTTTACAACCCCTCCAGGATGTTTCTCAAGACACATTTTGAGGCTTGCACTAAAACTAGAATTATTCTATCTTAAAATGATATGCCGTCCCCTGCACAATAGCTAACATGCGGTGTTAAATGTATTTTCCAAAACAAATGGGTTAAGATTTAATTTAAAAAAGCATAACACTTATTTTTCTATAAATGATATCAGTGATTATGACATACTAATTGATTTTTCTGATGCCGCTCCTTAATTATGCTAACTGTGAAGTACAGAAGTACAAGTGTTTCCCATATCTCCACCAATCAACTTGATTTCAGAGCAAAAAAAATGACTATGTTTCTAACAACTAGGTATGTCCAGTTCTAACCTGCAGATGTTCTTGTGAAATGCACTCCAGTGACTACATGCACAGCCTGTTTTCTTCCTCCACCACCTTTTCTGCAGAAAAAGCTACATGCCTGTTTGTCTCCTCCCTCTGGGTTGTAAAGGGTGGTAACTGTCGCTCTTCTGAACCATGGTACTGAGACAGGAGTGCTCTTCACTATCTTTTGCTGTTGCACCTGTGGTCAGGTGCAGTGCTCCTGGGTCATGTAGCATCAGAGAGTAAGAGAAACCTGAATCATTTAGTCAGTTTTAATAAAATACCCCCCCAGAGGATAGAGCAGCTGTTTGGGTTTCAACAGGGAAAAAAATGAACACTGTACATCAGAGATCCTGAAACATGGAGATTTATACTCCTGTAATGAATAGACCTGTAAAGTGCTTAGAAAGTCATCATTTCTCCACACTTAGATCCCTTGGTTTGTCAATCAGCAATTTTGTAAAATATTGCTAAGTTTATAAAATCTAAATCTTGACCTGAATAAGAAGACAATTAAAATTATCTGCACAAATTGGATTAATTTATCCACATGCTCTTTGGAGAAATGCAAAGTGATTTTTAGCAGATAATTTAAAGTTAAAACCTGATATACTCAATAAAATTGGCTAGCTTTCAAAATATTCATACATCCTAATTATTTTAAATGTGCATATACAATTATGTAAATCTTGAGAGTCTGAATTTTTAAATTTAAAAACAAAATTATTTTTAATTTTTGAATGAAATAAATGTCTATTTTAGGAAAATAGAATATTCATGTGAAATTAAAATAATTGCAGAATTTGATAAGTAGGCCAAAGTTTTGTATTTGTGCAAGCATAGAAAAGTAGAAGCCAATGTAGGAGGCATTTTAAATTAGTGGTCTCATAAAAATGTAGGATAAAGTAAAACTGATTTAATATAAAAAATTGGAAGGGTAAGACAAAGAAAAATACAAAATATGATAGAAGATACCAAATTTTAAAAAATATTCATATGATGCTTACTTAATTAACCTAAAAACTATATAAATAGTATAATATAAAATAAAGCGGTAGATACAGATCAAAATGTGCCAACAGTGTCTGTAAATATATGTGGACTAAATGTTTCAAGGAAGAGATAAAAATTTTCAAACTGAATAAACAGAAATTCAATTGCCTTCTGTTTTTAAGACAAATCTCCAAGCATAAGAGCACATTATGAATAAAGGTAACAGGTCAAATACATCACACAATCATGAGTCAAATGGAGCAATGTAACTATAAGTAACATACCAAGTAGATATTAAGGTAAAGAAATACTGACAAAGATTCACTATAGTATTTGTATTATGATAAATGATTCCATTTTCCAAAATGATAAAACAATTTTAAAACTCTCTGAAGCAACTTTATGCTGATTTATATGCAGAACTACTAGAACTGCCAAATTCAACAGGGTAATTTAATATATAGTAACAGAAAAATTAAGTAGACAAAAATTTGAACATCTAAAATGCTAAGTTTTAGAAATACAGGAGAGATGTGTAAGTTATACAGAACACTACATTCAAGATTACTATTCTTCAAACACATGCAGAATATTTTTTAAAATTTGTTATTTAATAGTCAATAAAATAGTTAACAAATTTCAAAGAATAGAAATCATATACCTAATATTCTGTTGTATAATTATATTTAAAATGCAATATCAAAAGTATACGTAAAAAGTATTTATTTTAGAAATGAAGAGTCATGTACCTAAATAATGTATGGGTCAAAAACCCATAATAAAGAGATATTTAGAAGTGAGTTGTTATAAAGTTATATAACAGGCCACCATGTGCAGAATATGGCTAAAGCACTGTTTTTAAAACATTTATAGCCTCAAATGACCTTATTATACTTTCTCAATAATCTTGGAAATTTTCCTAATATTATATACTTAACAGCAGAGAAATTTTATTGTTTTTCTACACAGTATAAGGCTGTTCTCACCAGAGATACTGTCACAAGAATTTAGGGGGATTTATCTTATACATGATATTCTTAGAGGTAAGAATGCATGAACTTATTTTATAAACTCTTGGACTATGTTACTTGACATGTAAAAATGCAGTTTGTTAGCCACCGCTTAAGTTAGCCTGTGAATATTGTTGTATCATTTTCTTTGGTCAGGAGAATTTGGACCGAATAATGCCACTTGGGTCAGGATTTTCTTCAGAACCATTAATTTATTCAAAATTATGACTGGTAATTGTATATATATATATGTATATATATGTGTGTGTGTGTGTGTGTGTGTGTGTGTGTGTGTGTGTGTGCTGCAGATTTAGAGAAAAACACACTTTAGCTGTTCTTTGTTTTTTACTCTAACTTTATTGGTACAATTTAGGTATACATAATGATCACATTCATCAGAAGGAATTTGTACCTGTACATGTGTGTTGGTTACTTTTTTCTCCCTGCTGAGACAAAATATCTGACAAACCAAATTAAGAAAAGTTTATTTAGCTCACACTTTGCAGAGGTTTCAGTCCATACTCAGCTGGCTGCAAGGGTGGCAGGGCAGAGGGGCAGCAGTTCAAGGCAGGAGAAGACAGCAACACTGGCAAAAGGGGCAAAGCAAACCTCTTTTCCTCCCTTCTATACTGGCTATCAGCACACACAATTCCCATGCCTCCTCTGGTACAGAGTCAGGATGTTTACAAAGTGAGGACCCTCGCCCCCTGCTGAGTCACTCGGTTAAGCTTCTAAACTTCTCTATTCTCAGGGTGACACGATGTACCAGCCATTACAATATGACATATCTTAGTTCCTCTTTCTTTCCCATTCCTCCTGTCTTTCTAAGCCCTCATTCTCTCCTTGTTTACAAAGCCTTGTTTCCATTTTATCCTTTTGTTTCTCTTTTTTCTCCTTTTCCCTTCCATCCTCACTTCAGAACCATTTCTTTATCACACCCAGCTGTCTTTAGTCAATGCAACTTGCAAAATTTGTACACTACAAGGGAATATAGTTTTCACCCTTAAATTTCACAGGAGGAGTTCTTCTGGACCCCGGTCTGGCAAGATTAGAGTGGAAAGTCCTAAGGAGAGTTAAGAGAAACAGCCAACACTTTAAACTAAACAGATAAATCTGCTAAAGGTAAATAATGTCCACTATCTAAACTCTCCAAAATTTGCTGTGCTGTTGCACACACTGAATTGCTAATCTCATTTGAAATTATTGGTGTAAGAATCTTAATTTTTTTTATTTTAAAGAGGAAAAAAAACAAAATAAGAACAACAAAAATAAAAACAATACAAGAACAGTAAGAATGATACAGAATTTCAAAACAAGATGATGGGAAATTAACAATGGGTATTATATTACATATTGTTACCTTCAGTGAAGTTGCTCAGATTGTCAGAGGTTGCTCAGAATATAAGATTGATCAAACAATTAAAGAGAATAAAAATAATTTTAAAAACATTAGAAACAACACAGAATTTCACTAATGAAGATAGTAGGAATTCAACAATGGTTGTTATATTACATGTTGTTGTTTTTAAGTTAGTTGTTCAGATTACCAGATATAAACATGCAAGATTGGTAAAAAAAAAAAAAAAAAATTAAGTATTAAGTGTTCCTTTCAATAAACCAACAGATATCAGCAGTTCAATTATTCCAGCTATCTTATATTTGGAAATAAATAAAATGAAAACATAAAAAATAGAGATTTTTGCATATCAAAAGAAATCAACAGAGTGAAAAGAAAACCCAGGAATTTGGAAAAAAAATTTAGTCAATTGTCCCTCAGACAAAGGACTTTTATCTAGAATATATAAAAAATTTTTAAAAATCAGAGCCCCAAAATTCAAAGGGGATCTGAGAGGAATATATACTTTTCAGATGAAGGGATATAAAGGAGAAATAAGTATCTGAAGAAATGTTCAACATCTTTGGTCATTTGAGAAATATAAATCAAAACAGCACTGAGATTCCATCTCACTCCAGAAGAATGGCTATATTACTTAGCTATAAAGAAAGATAAACTTTAGGCTTTTACAGGTAAATGGTCACAACTAAAGGCCATACTCATAAGTGAAATAAACAAGACCTCCATATATAAGCAATATATTGTCTCACTAATATAAGAACCTGAAAGAGTGAATAAAACTTAGGATGTAGGACAGACATTGTGAAATGAAAGAAACATGCTCAAAAGTAAAGAGCAACTGGGGTGAGGGGAAAAGAGAAAAGAAGAAAGGGAAATTATGTATGCATGTATATACAGGGTAGCTAACACAGTTGAACTACTGACTTCTGTCACTTTACTGAAAGGAACAGTAAGTGATTAATTATTTGATCAACCTTGCATGCCTCTGTTTTCCTGAGAAAGTACTTTGAAGACATCAATATGTAATACAACAACCATTGCTAATTTCCTACCACTTTGTCTGTAATTCTGTATTGTTTGTATTATTCTTATACTACTTTGTAAATGGATGTCTGTTTGTTAGTATGTTTCCTTGTTTTATTCTTAAAATAAATTTTAATAAAAAATCAGAAAGAATGGCTATTATCAAGAAGAAGATAATTATACTACTAATTTCTATTAGCTCATTGAAAGGAACAGTGCTTGTGCTGTTTGATCAATTTTGCATGCCTATATCTGGTAATCTGAGCAACTACTTTGAAGATAACAATATGCAACATAATAACCATTGTTAATTTCCGATCATCTTGTTCTGAGTTTCATATATATATGAAATGTGAGGAAAGTACAGCAAAATGCTCTTAAAGAATACAAACGTGAGAAGCAGTGAAGACAGAAGCTGTGGCAAGTCGTTTCGCTGGGGCGGGGACAGTGCCCCCAACCCTGAAGGCAAAAGGAGGAAAGGGTTATTCTCACACATGGTCTCAGTGGGTTCAGTCCACAGCTGACCTGATCCAAGGCAGAAACAACATAGAGGACACTTTAGGCTCAAACCATTACAAAGGCAAAATTAACAAACTTTAAAAAATGAATTTGTACTAGAGAGGTTAGTGATGCCTAACTTTCTTTTATTTTAGAAGACATCTTCATTAAATTTGCTAATGCAAAAAGAAAAGAGAAGATACAGTAACTACCATAAAGAAGGAAACAGCATTGCAGATGTAGTCAAAATTTGAAAATATTATTTATAGTTTCAAGACAAAAATTCAGTAATGGTATTAGCTGTACTGCAGTTGTGTCAGAATACCTGAGGAAAACAATTTAAGAGAGGAAGAGTTAACTTCACCTCCTGCTTGCAGAGGTTTCAGCCCGTAGTTCCTTGGCCCTGTTGCATTTGGAGTTTTGGAGACACCAAGCAGCATGGCAGGGAGGGCATGACAGAGGAAAGGGCTCATGTCATGGAGGGGACACAAAAGGGGAGAAGGGGAGAGTCCCCATGTTCCCTCCAAGCATGTGCCCCAGCGATGTAACTTCTTTCCAGTGGCCTCCACCTCCTACGGGTTCCACTACTTCCAGTAGCTCGAGGCTGTGCTTCCAACCCTTTAGTATATGGCCTTGGGGGATATTTAAAATTGAAACCATAACAATAGTCTAAATAAAATGTTGCGGGAAAGTCCAAGAAAAGGTCCATAAGATGTACAAAATGAAATAAGGCAGATGAAGATTCTCAATCATTTGCATTTTGATGAAGGAGTGGACCCTAAATATCAACCCTCAAGTAAAATAAAAAATCAACCTTTTATTTTTAGGGTTGGTAAATAAATATCAACACTAAAATAAAAGGACAGACCCTTTCACTATCCTCTCTTTGCAAGTAAGAACATTCTTCATGGCCACATTCTCAAACAGTGCAGCAGAATATACATGACTGTAAGATAGCATTAGACTTCCAAAGTGTGAGAAAACAGTCTATTTTGCATTAAGTCACTAACATTTCTGGGTTCATTTGTTAGATAAAAGGTAAAACTGTATCTTTCTTGAGATATTGATGTTTTATTCCACAACATATAACAATTTCGCCCAAAGTGATACACCAGTGGTGTAAAGGAACCTCAATATTATTTTCAGGGACCCATAATCTTTGTAATATCTGCCCTGCATTTCTCATGAGTGTTATTTATTCACATATTTGCAAGAGGATAGTTGTTGTGCCAGCTGCCCTATCTGTGTTTTGGACATTAACAAACAGGAAATAGAAAAAAGGGCAACGTAATGTGTGTTTTGAACAAATCCCACCCAGTGACAAAGTTCAGTGGTGCAATCTGTGTAATACAAACCTAGATATCTAAATAAAAGGCAAAGAAATGTGATATTTTAGATGAATGCATTTTCTACACACACACACACACACACAAATTTCTTGCAATATGTAGGCAGAAAAGATGAATTCTGGCAAGGCTAATGAAGTCATTTCCACGTAGCATTTTCTAACATGCACCACAATGCATCAAGTATCTCTTTCAGGAGGAAGGACTATGTATGCTGACGATCCAGCTGGCAAAGCAAGACGCTAAAAACGGAATGGATGCTAATTTACCTAATAAACCCAGAGCATGGGAAACACCTGCAGTCATGCGTGTTATAACCATGTAGTCTTTGTTTTCTTTTGGTAATAACACAAGTTCACAGAACAGATGAGTTCTAAAAAGCTACGTTTTGATTTCTGGTTCCTTAGCAACATCACAACATGGCAGACAGCATCGCAGGATGACTACCTGTATGAGTGGCCAGAGATGTAGGCAGAAGAGATCACATGGCAAGGGAGGATGCAACAGAACAAGCTGAGAACACTGGACTTGTTTTATCACAATGTGCTCCCTCAGTAACCAAACCAGTCCTGCCAGGCGTATATTCACACCTTCCAAAAGTCGTGT
The DNA here is from genome assembly GCA_004027595.1 of Dinomys branickii. Taxonomy (NCBI): domain Eukaryota; kingdom Metazoa; phylum Chordata; class Mammalia; order Rodentia; family Dinomyidae; genus Dinomys; species Dinomys branickii. Next base: position 15,276 of record PVLD010018129.1, on the reverse strand, counting down.
CTCCAGTGACCCAAGCATCTCTTACAGGAGAACATCGTACTGGAACTCAGCTTCCAGAACATGAACATGAGGATAAAACTTCCAAGGACAAATCATATCCAAAACACAGCATGCGTTTGCAACTCATGGTATTTCTTTCTTTGCTATTGCAAATTAATCCCACATAGAGTCAGAGAGGCTGTCTCAAAGACACACTTCAAAGTCTGGATCTTGGGCTGGGGATATAGCTGCCCAAGCCTGCCTAGCAAGCACAAGGTCCTCAGCTTGATTCTCAGTACAAAAAAAAATGTTAAAAAAAACAAAGTCTGGATCTTAATGTTCATTTTACTGTATTATTAAGCAACTCAATCCTAGGTAAGCAGCATAAGGCAAGCTAAAGGAATTCTCTGAGATTTGTCTTTCATAATTACAAACCTGGGTGATAAGACCTATATAATGGGGCTTTTGAAATAACTACAATATTACAACATGCTAAGTTTTTAAGAAAACACATGACAACCATATTTATAGCAGCTCAAATCATAATAGTTAAATCTTGGAAGCAGCCTACATGTCCATCAACAGATGAATGGATAGTGAAAACATATTTTTACATAATGGAGTAATACTCTGCCATAAATAATAATTAACTTGGTCCAGCTGTAGGAAAATGGCTGCACTTTGAGACCACAATGTTAAGTAAAATAAATGATGCACTCAAGTTTAAGTATTTCATGATTTGTCTTACAGTGGTACCTCAGTTAATGAATGCTTTGGTTTGCGAGAAATTTGTAAACAGAAGCACTTGGCAAGATTATGTTTTTGTTAGTGAGCTTCCTATCAGGTGATGAACATGACCACAACCATCTTGCCTGCATGAACACGAACGTGGGCACGTTTTCCAGAGTCGTGGGATAAACTAAGTTCACGAACCAAGTTAACACTGAATGTGAGCAACTTGAAAGACAAAGACCAAAATAATAGTTAGATAACAAGTAAGGAGATAGATGTTTCTCAGATGGGGAGGGTTGAGAGATGGAGAGAGGAAGGGGAAAGGAGGGAAAAAAGAACTAAGATGTGTTATGTACAAGACTAACTCCTCACAAGAAGTATATAATCATTCTGGGCTGCAAACACAGATGCATAAAACATCACAGCTTGAAACCACTCTGATAGTGGTGCCCAGTAAATGTCCTCATTTTAAGCAATGTTCCCATGTCAAAACACAAAAGACTCTGTTTTGACTTCAAAATATTTTGAGCTGTTGACCTAGCCATTATTATTACTTTGAATACCTAGATTAGTGAAGAAGTTCATCTTCCATTCTTAATATTTCTTTTCTCATGAATGCAATTTTCACACCAGAATAAACACTGGCACTCAGAGTCATTTTGTCAATATCTCTTTCTCCAGAAAAAAGTCAATTAAATACCTGCAAGCATGTAAAATATATGTTATATAGCCCATCAGATATCAAATTTACCACAAGTAGTAATCTGCTATTTAAAAGCATCTGCTGTGAGGAAAGTTTCCAGTTTCAGTCCTATATACTGCAACTTCTCCTTCTATGTTGTTTGCATAATCTCATTGGAGCAAGTAAACAGGCATTTTCACTGTTGCAGAGAAAAAACAAATACATCATTTGAACAAAACAAATATTTATATCATGAAGGTCTCAATTTTATGTGTAAAGATTTGAACAATAGATAAATCAGAAGATAATAGCTAGCTTCCCGTTATATTTAAACATTTAAGATTTCCAACCATCAATTACATTTAAAGTTTAAGTTACTAAACTAATACCAAAAACAAATAAGTTTGTGCAGTGGAAAGAGTAGACACAGTCTGCACCAATAAGGTAAAAGAGTGAGCAATCCTGTATAACATACGTACCCTCTTGGGCCCTGGGGGTCCCCAGGTAGTTGATGAGCAAGGCATTGCCGGGTTTCTAATGGCTCAGCAATGCCACACACATGAAACACTGAAACTGTACTTCAATAATTATGTTATGCTGCTTAATGGGCATAAACATAACTGCAGTACTTCACAGTTTCTAAAGATTTTTTGTCATGCTTTTACACAAAATTAAAGACAATTTTATGTAAAGCTTAGGAATTATAATTCACCATTTAATTTATATATTTGCCGACTACCATAAAATCAAACTAATCAATTTAGCTTTTGACAGTGTAATTCATTTTCCATGTTAATGCATAATTCTTTTCTTCAGAATGCATTTTAATATATGTGTTACTTTAATTGGAACCCATATGATTAATCACAACAAGTCCCTGGATATTTGCAAGCCTTAGTGAAATTTTCCAGAAGAAGTTAGTTCTTCTTGGGTACTTGTGTCAAAGTTTTTGTTGGTATTTTCTTTTCAATATTATAACAGGGAATTGTTGAAAACATGCACTAGTGTCTAAAGACAAAAAAAACTGAGAGACAAAGAAAGAGATTGAGAAATATTTGAGAGTTATAACTACAAGAAGTAAAGAACCCAGAGGAGAAAAGTGAAATCATGAAAACAAAAGATGTAAAAATGTGAAAGAGGAAAGTAATGAAAGAATCTTTAGGGGAAATCTGTCCCTTTGGTTGATGAGAAGAGAAAGAAGCACTAACAGAAGAATCCACATAGAGGAATGGAATTGAATAGTGTGCTATGAGTGAAGCCTTCAGAGAACAAGGATGGTCATGTACCCTTCTGGAAAGTGTATTAGTCATCTGTTCATGAATATAAATAAAGGTACCTTAGCAAGCCTAACTTTATAAAGAGAAGGAGTTTATTTAGCTCAAAGTTTAGAGGCTGAACCTGCAAATAGTAACAAGCAAGCCAGCGAAGAGACTTAGAAAGAGGCAGAGTGTGCAGGGCTGGTGAGGTTGCTTTGGCAAGTGAGAATACTGTACAAGCCAGTAAAGTTCACAATAAAACATAGCAGAGCTGATGCAAGAGGCCCAGGGCTGACGGTCATTGGAAAATAAAGATCTGAAAGTAAAGTTGAAGACAGGGCTGCTGGGACAGCTACAACTGCACTGAAACCTCAATTTAGCAGTGTATCAGCTTCTCAGAGAGTTTTATCTTTTGATATTGTTTGGTGAAATGTATATGTCCGCTGCCTGGCTTGTGGCATGTCCAAGTATTTGGGCATACATTGTTTTGAACATGTCTGTGACAGTGTTGCCTGATGCTACTGCCATTTAACTAAAGAGACTGAGCAAGGAGACTGTCCTTCCTCGTATGAATAGGTCTCATTCTATTTATTGATGGTCTGCAGAGAACAGAATGGCATGATAGATAAAATTTTTTCTAATTGTCCTCAAGCTAGGACATCTGCTTTGCCTTCAAAACCAGAAGGATGAGCAGCCCCCCTGTGTCTCCACCTTGCCAACTTCACATTCTGGGATGCCTCAGTCTCTTTTGTACATGAGCCAATGTCTTATAATAAGCCTGCATGCGTGTACCTCTTTGAGTGTGTGTGTGTGTTTATGTGTGTACATCTCTTTGTAGATTCCAGACTAATATAAATGATGGTGCTGAGAGTGATTCTACAAGAACAGAATTTTAAGAATGTGTTTTCTGAATTGCTTCTGGGGTTTCTGGAATTGACTTTGTAGGCTGACATCATTTTAATACGTTAATGGCCCTATTTCCAAGAGGGAAGAGAGCACCAGCAGACCAGGGTATAATATGGAAATGAGCAAAATACCTATACTGGATATGACTGATCAGCCACATGTTTATAAAAAGAAGTTGGGTGGCTGCATATTTCAGGCAGGCCCAACTTGTGGCCCATGAGAAACATATGATTCTGGAGAGCTATTAATGAACCCTCACAAGACAGTAAATTTTAACATTCTTATATCATTTTTAGCATTGTTTTTACGACCTGAATGAGTATGCCAAGGAACGGACTGTCTAGGTGACCATGGAATGCTATGCATGGGAGGGCACAGGGCCGAGCTAACTGTAGCTCCTGCACCATCAGTAGCCAAGTTGAAACCTCTATGCATGGGAAGTCTCCAAGCCCTTCTGAGATTTGGCTAGTTAAATGAAATGTTGAAATAAAAGCCGAGTGTCATCAGAGCGCTTTGGCTTCTATGTGCCTGAATAATCAATGAATAATGGACTGACTCGGCTGTCTGAGGTAACTGAGCATCACTACCAAGGGGAAGCTGGACAACTACTGCACAGTGGGAGTAAAGAAGAATATGTTTAAGAAAGAAGAGACCCTGGTGTCTTGGTTACTTTTCTCTCATTCCTGAGACAAAATACCTGAAACTCAAAATGAAGGAAGGAAAGGTTTATTTAGCTTACAGTTTGTGGAGGTTTCAGTCCATACTTGGCTGGCTGTGAAGCAGAGTAGCACATGGCAGAGGGCAACCGTTCATGGCAGCAGAAGACAGCAAAAGCAAGAGCAAAAGGGAGGGACGGTAGAGAAGAGCAAGCTTCTTTTCCTCCCTTATATTGCAATCAGCCTAACCCCACCCTGGGAGCTTGTAGCACTCCTATAATCTCCATGTGCTCCTCTCACACAGGCTCAGGATGGATACAAAGTAAGCACCCTGGTTCCCTGCTGAGTCACGTAGTTAACCTTCTAAACTTCTCCCATTGACACAATGAACAACATTCCAGAGCAGGAAGGCGCCTGTCCTTTGCAGCCCAGGATGTAGAACTGCTGAGTCACTTAGTCAAAGCTCTAGACTCCCCAAGTAGACATAATGTATCAGCCATAACACTTGGTGTGTCTTTTAGTATTACCATGTACTCTGATTGAATGCAGTGCAACTCTACAATAGTCTAATGTGGGCAGAGCTGTAAATGGCCCAGAACCTTTAGAAATGAAGATTTGGATTATCCCAACATGTAAAGAACCATGACCAGCTGAGGTACTTATTAAAGGCAAATAGAATATAGAATGACTAATGCACCATCTATGATCATGTCAACAGTGATGAAGTTAAAACTACCATAACAACACCTTCTTTATTTTTTAGGAATGTGTGTGCAGCAAATATCTTTATCTCCTTCCATTTTTTGTTCTGTCATACTGGTATATTCTCATGGAAGTCATCGCTGAATGTACTAAGTCATGCTACTGGTTGAAAAGTTAAAACTTAAACTGTGGGCATGATAATTTGGTGAATCAGATTTGCCTGAGACATTAGATCTGGTCCTGCTTCCATTTAACAGGTGACCCAGATTAATTCACTTAACTAAAGGACCTCTAGATTTTCCACTTATGAAATCTAAATTAGCGAAATGGTTTTCAAAGTCTAGTTTGCATTTTAAATTTTATCCCATTCTGCTTTCAATTTCTCCCTTTCAATTTTATCATCTTTTTAAAAAATATATTGATCATACTACTTATTTCTGTTTTTACATCAAAATAAAAGTCACAAGATGTCAAAGATAATACATTGTTCAAGGATTTTTGCCTCCTTAACTAGAAAAGGCAATAATATTTCCAGTTATATGCAGGATAGTTGTGTAAAGTTAGATATAGTTGTGGTTTTAGTACTGTGTTTATTTGAAGACTAAATAAATTTAAAGATATATAAGAAATAGACGTGTTTATTTTTATATGTCAACTTGATGTACCATGGGGTGCCCAAAACTTTTGTGAAATATTATTGTGGACCCATCTGTTTGAATTTGTAGGTTCAGGAGAGAAGACTGACTCACTGAAGAACAGAATAGAACAAAAGGCAGAATAAGAGAGAATTCACTCAGTTGCCCTGACTGCAAGCTGGGGACTTTTTCCTCTGCTGCCTTTGGACTAGGGGTGGAAGTGTACCACCTGCTCCCCTGAACTTCAGCTTGTGGACTGCAAATCCCTGTAGACTTCTCAGCCTCTGTAGCCTTGTGAGTCAACTCCTTGTAACAAATGAATCTCTCTGTGTTGGTCATACTGATGTATATTCACTTAAGTCATTACCGAATGTACTAAGTCATGTTACTGATTGAAAAGTTTAATCTTGATTTGTAGGCACGATAATTTGGTGAATCAGATTTGCCTGAAACATTAGATCTGGTCTTGTTTCCATTTAATTAGATGACCCTAATTAACTCACTTAACTAAAGGAACTCTAGATTTTCCACTTATGAAATCTAAATCTATGAAGTGGTCTTTAAAGTTCTATTTTACTGTTAAATTTTGTCCCATTCTGCTTTCAATTTTATCCTCATTTTTGCTTTCAATTTGTCAAAAAATTGTGCAGCATACTGAAAGTTGTCTTTGCATTTTGAAATAAAACCAGTGTACATGTACTTTTTAAACTATAAGCTAACCTTTATAGTTCATTTAAGGATGTCTTTAAAAGGGATAGCAGATTGTACTGGCTTTTATATGTGTTGGAGATAAAGTTGAAACCTATGTGAAATGCACTTAACATCATTAATGCATGCACAGCATGTTTTCAATGTGTCATATATAATTTGTGAGGAGTGCATGATATATATATATATATATAGGAACTAAAAATATAAACCACCTGTTGTTCAGGTTTTCACAGTTGAGAGTACTGCATTGTTTAGCTTTTTCTAGTGTTCTGTGTGTGTCAATATTGATTTCAGGAAAAGCAATAAAGGATCCTGTCAAAATAAAATTAAAACCTAAGGCAATTTACTCTGCTGAAGGGGGTCAGCTTTAATAACCAGCACCATCTTACTAGAACTGCTGTGAAATTTCATTAACACTGTACTGCAGTCACATATCAGCGAGGTTTACAATTACTACTTGATTATGTGTCTGTATAGATCGTTAGGCACAAGCCTCTTTTTGTGCCCTGTATTGTTTGGTGCACGAAGTCTCTTTTTAACTGAGTAAGAATCTATGCAGAAAAGAACGTGATAATATAAATGGTGGATGCTGGAATGGTTCCTCAGTTCTGCACAAAATTACCAGACATATTGCAGTTTCTGGACATTTTATGTTTTAATCTATTCACTTCTCAAGTTAGACATCTACTTGAAATCAAAACAAAAGTGATTTCGGATATAAAGGAAAGGGAAAGAAGCAAGAGTGATGCCAGGACTGTGGAGCAGGAAGAACATGGTACTAACTTTTTTCCTACCTTTGAAAAGAAAAACATGTCCTCTACCACATATATTCTGTACCACGTCTGTATGTGTATTTCAAAGGTAAACTATAAATCATTTTATTAACAATAAAACCTGTAGTTCCATAGACTACAATGACATTGAGATATAAATTCAGAGGTAAAAGTAGACATTTATCAATCATCCTTAACTATCACTCATAGATCTGTATAAAGCCCAATGGCCAAGCAATCCTGACTGCATGGGCCGTACCTTCACAGGACTTGCTTTCTAATTATCTCTAGATAATCCCACAGGATTAACCTCAACATCTAGGATCTATTAGACCTCACAAAATCTCTAAGGAAGGATTTTCCTTAACAATTCTGAGTTGGATCTGTTTCCATTTCCTATTTATTCCCCAGGATATTTTTCCCCATGACTACAATTCTACTTTGAATTGTTGTGTTCAAGAGTAAACCCTTCTCAGCCTTTGTTTTAGGCTGATGATCCTGGTCGTATCTAATCTCTTCAGCTTGAGCTGCATGTCAACAGCAGGTACTTGAATCACCTTTATTTTTCTTCGAACAGTGCAGCTGTATCTGTCCTGTAATGACTGTGGCTGTTCACCATGACTGGATAGCTTGAATGGACTAAGAGACAGTGAGCGGATTACTGAAGCACAGGTCTGTGTGTGTCTGTGGATGAGTGACAGGGAGACCAGCAAAGTGAGGTAAGAAGATCCACCCTAGGTCTTCGTAGCAGCAATTGACAGGCTTCTACTCTGGATGGAATAAAATGGGAAGGCGGATGGAAGTGTTCTTGTTTTAAAAGCTCCAGTCTTTCTGAGCAGGTCTGTGCTTTGCTGTGCTGCAGACACATGTAGACATCGATTTCCAATGCTCCAGTTTGTTCGGCCAAAGCACACTGACACCAGTGACCTTCCAGGCCTCTGACCTTGGGCTGCTGCTGCACCCTCCGAGGAGTCCTTCTCCTTGCCTGAGCAGACACTCAGTCCTCTGGCTCTTGAGCACACAGGAGTCCCACTCGGACTCTCTCACCTGAGCTTACCTCGTAATTTGCCTTGCATAATTATACATCTATTTTCTGTCGATTCTGTTCCTCTAGAGAATCCTAATACAAGGACTCTTAACTGCTACTTTGAGATTATTACTTTAGTACACTGATTAAAAACTACCCACTTTTCACTCACTATCCTGTCTTCTATTCCTTTCATCCCTCTAATTTTCCAAATAGAATGATTAATTTAGTCCTCATTCCTTTGAGATTCTTGCACTCTGTACTATGAATGTGAATCATTAGTTGAGTATACTGCTAAGCCAGGATTCCAAATCCTGAACTCAGAACAGAACACTGCACTGATTTCTTCTTTATTATAGCAAATGCTTCTTATTACAAGTGAAACCATTAATTTGAACTTTCATGACTGGCTGCATGAAATCACTTTTTATTACTTTCTCACAAGAATACCTTCATACATATTTTGCATTCTGCTTCTTCGCCATCATTCTGGATAACCCAAGGCAGACTCTCTGACTTCAGGTCATCCTCTGATATCAAAAGACTCCAAGCCTCATTAAATGCAGAATAGGTCAAAGTGGTCAGGATCATGGAACAGTTCCACTGTTTTGGAAGTGGAACTTCTCTCTCCCTTTATTGTGCAAAGTATACTGCCAGAACATGGTGGTTGCTGGCTTCTTTATTATGCTGGTCCATTCCACACTTCCACACATTCCACTCGTGCCTCAAACACCTCCAGAATTTAAAAAGGAAGGAAGCCAGAGTTTTATACGGATAGGATATGTTCCCAGAGGTTTTTTTATGAGCTGGTTTCAGGGATCTCTGGGCTGGAGAGCTGTCAGACCAACTGTTGTTGCCATGCTGACTTCAGTAAACTCTTTGGGGACTCAATTCAACATCAATTACTCAGACTCCCCTGCATCAAGAGTTCATTGCTACTGGATAGTCCCAGCTTCTCTGAGTACCTGGGTATTTGTGTACACACTGTATCCTTTCTCCATGAATGTTCCCAAGCCCGAGTAAGGTCTTTGCTTTAGGACAGAATTTTAAAGCTAGTTCTGATTTCAAGGCTTATTTTCCATCTATGATTAGAGAAAATGAAGCCTTGCCCCTCATCTGTGATAATACATCCCAATCACGTGCAATCCTTAGAGTTGTCGCAGGCTGCTCTTCAGACTGAGTTTGCATTCTGGATATTAGCACGTTAAAAATGCTCTCTCTCTCTCTCTCTCTCTCTTTTTTTTTTTTTTTGTACTGGGAATCAAACGTAGGACCTTATACTTTCCAGGCAGGCACATGTGCCACTAAGCTATATCCCCAGAACCCAAAATGCTCCTGTAAAATACTTCTCTAATTTGCAACCGACCTCTTCAACTTTGCCATGTCTTTAATAAGGGTGACTATCTTATCCTTAGATGGATGACTCAGTCCCTCCCTTGGAACTGTGAGACTGGCTGGTCCCTCAGTTTTATTTTATTTTATTGTTGGAGGGAAGAGTTTATTAAAAGAAAGAAAGCTTCTGTGTGAAAGGGACAGAAGGGGGCCCAGAAAGTGGGTCATCCATCAACCCTACTTATCAAGGGTGCTTAATGAGCAAAGCCACGGAGTGAGGTAGGCTTAAGTTGGGAATTAATCAATAAGATTACAAACACAGTCACTTAGGTAATATTGATCCAATGGCAAAGCACAGGATGGATGTGAGGTGGGACAAAAACTATGGTCAACCTATAAGTATAGAGTAAGTACAGTCACGTGGGTAATATTGATTAAATGGGGATCGAATGGGGAAAAATGTCAGATAGGAAGCACACATGGCAGGCAAAGAGTTTCCTGGAAGGGGTGGGTTAAGAAGGTTTGGTCTTCCACCCCACGGTGATTGATGCTTATTTAGAATATCAGTCACTGCTCTTCACCCTTAGGGGAAGTATATGGGTGAGTATTTCTTCTTTTCCTTGAAATCTGGCCTTCAGAGAATATGCCTCCTGCTCCACTAACCTTTTACATGGGCTTCTCAGGGCCCAGCCCTGTCTATAATATTTCTGCCTAACTTAGTTGTCTGTAATATGCCCCCTCTGAAGAAATACCCCTAACTACTGTGAGGGGAAAAGGGTGCCAGACCAGTCTGGCTACTTCCAGTTGAAGAGGTTCGTATTTGTGATCAGCAGTCAGAGATACTCCACAGACTGTCTATCTAAAAACCCTCGATGGATGCTAGGTAATCTTGTCTTGGGTGGTCACACAGCTTTAAATCTGGAGGAGTCGAGGCCACAGAAACAATTAAGTATGCATGGGCCAGATAGTAGAATCAACAGGATAAGTATGAATATAGCCAACAAGGTTTTCCATCAGGAAGAGCCAGTAATAGGTTTCCATAAAAAAGACAAAGAGAAGGTTCAGGGAATTTCAGAATCTGACATGTCATGAACCTGTCATCTAATATTTTGAATAGCTATTGAGACAGGAGAAGGATCAGGAATGTATACACAGCATTCAGCCCTTATAATTTCACAAGTACCTCCTGAGCTGTGGTTAGAAAGTCTAATCCTATCTGATTTTGGAGGAAGGGCTGCCTCATTAATTTTACTTCTTCATTCAGGAAAAACCAGCCACAGTATCATTTAAGGCCTGCTGAGCATATTTGGTTAAAGCCTTGATGTGTTGTATGACACCCCCTAACCTTTATTCCTAGGAAAGGGATAAAGGTAGAAGCCAAATGATCACACGAGTGAAACACACATCTAGAGTGTCAGTGCCATAGGTAGAGCAAGATTGTAAGTTTGTCAATACTTTTGACACTTCTGCCTCGTAAACCACGTAAGTCCAAGTGTGATTTTTCCTAACCATCCATGGGTTAGCTAGGGCCACAGATTTGTTCCACAGGACCAATGATTGCTATTGAGGGCTTCCCATCTAGTTCTGAGGCAACTAAACCAGTATGTTGCAAACTAATCTTCACCCTATAAAGTTATTGTGTGTATACATTGTTCAGGGGGTGTCCATTCCAAGTATTTAGTAGAGTTAGGCCAGTGAGTCTGGGGGTAGGTAGGCCAGGTGTGTGTGCAGAAAAATATCAAACAGTTCTTTTTCAACATGTAAGAGTTGAACCTCTGCCAGTGCTAAAGAATGCATTCCAAAGGAGTAAGACACTTCAACATTGAGTTCTCCATGTCTGAAATGAAAGCAGAAATGGGGCATCTCTTTTAACTTCTGTGTATACCCTGGTGGCATCCCTCAAGTAGACTTCACTCCAGGGCAGGCAGATGCCATTTGGGGAGAGAGCGAAAGACAAACTTTGATCAGTCTGTCCACCCTGAAGCTGGTGCACAATTTCATCATCCCAGCAATCTCCTGGACTTGCTCCTATAGGACACTTATAAGCACAAGTTTCAATTGGTATCAACTGTTATAGAATGTTTCAAAGAAGGAAACAAAACTTTGTAATAAACTATTGCTTTTGTGCGTTGAAAGAGGACATACACAAAATAGTGAGCTGGAAGTAAAGCACTTCTCCAGCTGTAAAAGCGATTACCTCTAGAGACAGAAGCAACAATTGACTGTAGAAATTGCCCCCCAGGCCCTGGGGCAAAGAAGTCTCTGTGATACTTGTGTTATCTGTCTAATCACCGATGTGACTTTGCCTAGCATCAGGACAAGGCTATACTTTATTTAAATTTTTGTATCTTTCAAATTCAGAGTTTAAAGTTACATTTATTATTTAACAATCATATTTTACACGTTAGTAAGGGTACATGTATTAGTCTTCTACGGACACATGAAAGAAAAGACAGACTCGAGCCTCTTTCTTTTTAAAATTTATTTTATTTTTACTGTAATGAATAAAGCCACCTTACCTTGACAGAGGGGCCAAATATGTTCACTGGAAGAAAGATAGCCTCTTTAATAAATGGTGCTGGAAAAATTGGCTTTCCACATGCTGAAGACTAAAACTAGATCCATGACTATCACCATGCACCAAAAAAAGTCAAAATGGCTTAAAGATCTACATATTAAAACAGAAACATTCGATCTACTGGAAGAGAAAATAGGTGGAAATCTAGAAGACATAAGGGTAGGCAGAGAGTTTACAAACAAAAACCAAACTGCATGGGAAATATTTCAAAAAATGAACAACTGGGATCTCATCTTATTTAAAAGTTTTTGCATATCAAAAGAAAATCACCAACAATCTGAAAAGAAAACCCATGAATTGGGAAAATATTTTAGCAAATGTCCTACAGACAAAGGACTCCTGTCTAGAACATATAAAGAATTTAAAAAAAAAGGCCCCCAAAATTTGAAGACCAGTACAAAAATGGACATGTGACATAAATACACACTTCTCTGTTAAAGAAATACAAGTGGCAAATAAATACATAAAAATTTCAGCACCACTAGTCATTTGAGAAATGCAAATTAAAACAACACTGAGATTCCATCTAACCCCAGAAAGAATGGCTATCATTAAGAAATCAACCAATAACAAATGCTGGAGAGGCTGTGGGGAAAAAGGACTCCTTCTCTACTGTTGGCTAGAGTGTAGACTGGTACAACTATTGTGGAAATCAGTGTGAAGATTCCTCAAAAAAGTAAGATTAGAGGTCCCATTCCACACAGCTATTCCACTCCTGGGTATTTTTCCCAAAGAACTAAAAACATCATACCATATGTGCACCCATTTTATTGGAGTATAATTTGTAATAGCTAAATCTTGAAAACAACCCAAATGTCCATCTACTGAGGAATGGATAAAAATATGTGGTATTTTATATAGTGGAAGGAGCACACAGGGCCCAGATGCAAATCGTGGTGGCAGCAGTAACTGGGCTGCAGTGTCCAGGGGCTCCAGGGAGCTTCTCAAGCCCACAGAACCCAAATGGAAATCACAGTGGCAGTGGAATGACGACTTCTTGGTCCAGTGTCCACAGGCAGCTAAAGGGATACACAGAACCTAGACACAGACTGCCAGAGCAAGTTTGTTTTAAAGTTAATTCCCAATAAGTTGGAGAAAAACTAGGATTTCTGAATTAATAAAGAAAAGAATATGATAAATAAGTGGAATTTTTCTGTGGTCACAAGCCAGTTTCCTCTGAGGAACCTGTGGGTATCTGCCAGAGAGCAGCCCCAGCCATGACACCTCAGTTACTCTCAGCTTCCATTGGTCCATAAAACTGGAGACTGATTTCCAGAAAGGAATCCAACTGTCTGTTTTGTCAACATTCCACTGACCATTGGTTTCAATGAGATTTTGCCAAAATGATAGTGGAGATGTCTGTCCTCTCTTTTCAGAGTGGCAGCTGCTTTAAGAGCATTTAAGTAGCTGGCAGAGTTACCACAGTTTGCCAAAATTCTATAGGGGATCCTAGTGCTTTATGAGTTTATAGTAAAGTTTTTAAAGGGTTCCCCAACTTATTATCAAAGTATTTTCTCCTATGCACATAAGTGATAACTAGACTTCGGAAAGAAAGAACAAAGGTTGAGGATCCTCCTTTATGCTAAATGTGTTTTGGTCTGGTAAATGTGATGTTTTGGAAATAGCTCTTTCTGATTTCAACCAGAAGTCAGGTCTTTCCACTATTTCTCAGGTTCAGCCTCCCAAATGAGACCTGACCCAGAGCACTAAGATGTCACATGGCTTTTATGTGTGTTCTCCTGGACGGGAAAAATTCCACTGTCTTTTCTGACCAAGAGATGGGTAAGTGTCCTTCATCTAAGATGACTTCAGCATTAGCAAACACTGATTTCCTATGAGCTTCACTTCATTTTTGGGTAGGGAGAAAAGACTAGAACAGTTTTCAGTTCTTTTCTTTCTAGCCTTACATGCTCCCAAAAAGCTAAAGTACAAAGTGGCTGGAAAAGATTAGAAGGTCGGAGAAAGGAAGTGTTCTCTGCTCATGCTCACAGTGAGCTACACAGACAAGTTGCCCCTGACTCATCTTTCTTAGTCTGGAAAGGTAAGAATGGGGAATTTCAAGAGCTATGATTGTCTCCTCACCAGCAGAAGATCAGACTAGAAAGAAAGCTAAAGCAGAACAGGTTTAACATTTCCTCGAGAGTATAGAGGAGGTTTAAAGCCCAGTCCGTCTCAGTGAAACCTGTCCTCCAAATCTGAAGAACAGTCACCAACATAGTATCCTTTAACTGGTGACAGGAGTCCCACGTTTTGTTACATAGATATGTATATTTTCTAAGCATAAGCTAGATTTTATTTAAAAAGACCGTTTCATAGCATTTTATATCAAAGATCATCACGGGATGCTCTAATACATTTCCCAAGCACTGCTGTCTAAGGTAGTAAACCACAGCAGTCAAACAAGTCAAGCAGGTAAAACAAAGAACACAGTAAGTTCAACACTAAGTCCAATTGCAACATGTACAAAACCAGAATAAATCATCCCATTTAAGAATCATTATAATCTTATAACCTTCCCATGTTTTCAATTTAAATTTATCACCAGTCCAATAAAATTATATGAGACAAAGCATGACCAGTTATAAGCAATGGGCAAAGACATAAGATCATAAAAATTGCGATTATCTAAGTAAGTCACAATCCAAGATCTATGAAATAAAAGTGAACCCTTACCTCCATCCAATTATCGAAGTGTAAGACCTCCAGATGATATAAAGGAATGAAACTCCCAACCTACTAGATGTCCAAAATGCCAAATCATGTTCTCTAAAATCAAGGAATGAATTCTAGGGACAATGGAGGTCATGAGCAGAAAAAACGTATTGAAAGAAAGCCTCTATCTAAGGACAGAAGGGGGCCCAGAAAGTGGGTTTCCCTGGTTGCTCAGTTTTAGAACCCACAAGACATTAAAAATAAAAATTTTCTTTTAACATCTGTTAGCTGGTTATATGTCACAAATCTCATTATATTCTAGAATCTCTCTACATTTCCCTTTAGCATCTGTTAGTTAGACTGTTGTCACAAACTTCTATACATTTTAGCTTTGTCACAAATCGGTACATACTCTAAAATTTTAGAAGACCAGTGTATGGATCAAGAACCACAGTACCAGTAGGTTTAGAGTTTCTGTTTTGATGTTGAGGTCTATGATCCATTTTGACCTGAGTTTGGTGCATGGTGATAGACTGGGGTCTATTTTCAGTTTTCGGCAAGAGGCAAGCCAGCTTTTCCAGCACCATTTATTAAACAGGCCTTCTTTTTTCCAGTGGGTTTGGTTGACTCCTTTGTCAAATATTAGGTAGCTGAG
>PVLD010018128.1:0-39902 GCA_004027595.1 Dinomys branickii | reverse complement strand
CTCCTATGTCTTCAAGATTTTTACCTACTTTCTCTTCCAATAGGTTTAGAGTTTCTGTTTTAATGTTGAGGTCTATGATCCATTTTGACCTGAGTTTGGTGCATGGTGATAGACTGGGGTCTATTTTCAGTTTTCGGCAAGAGGCAAGCCAGTTTTTCCAGCACCATTTATTAAACAGACCTTCTTTTTTCCAGTGGGTTTGGATGACCCCTTTGGAGTCTGAACTATTCTTGAGACCTGCTTTGACCAGTGACATATGGTGGAAATGTGGAGTACTATGGCTGAGACTAGTGTTCAAGATAGGGATCAAGATGCCTTTAGTGTTCTGGGCACTGGGCTCACCTGAAATTGTACTTCATGAGGAAACATGCTTGAGTTCGTCTTCCAGAAGGATGTGGGGGACATGCGGAGGGTGACACCTGTTGGGTAGGATTGGGCTCACCCAGCCAGACAAATCCTAGAAATGAGAGACCCCACCAAGAGCAGCCTACTTTGAGATAGATAACAGAGGCCAGGTGAGGCCAGAAGAATCCCAGTCCTAAAATGTAAGACTCTGACCTATAACTGACTCTGGATATATGAGCAATGATCACTTACTGTTTTAGACACTGAGTTTCATGGTAATGGTTACAAATATATATATATATATAAATATATATATATATATATATATATATATATATATAATTCATTCACATGTCTTTTAACAAAACATACCCATGACCTAGCATTGCATTGCATCACATATTTTGGTATACATGGCATTTACTCAGTATTTATGACCATAAAAACTGGATTTGTGTATTGACAAGGAATCATTACAGATTGAATTTTTCATCCCCTTGAAGTCATATAGTGAAGCCAATCCATCATGTGATTGTTCTGGAGACAAGGCTCTTAGAAGGTAGTTTTAGACAGGGTCATGAGGATGGGCCCCTTATGGTAGGATTAGTGCCTTTATAAGACAAGACAGACATCACAGAAGCTCTCTCTTCCTGAGCATACAAAAAGAAGAGGTCATTTGAACACATAGCAAAACAGTAGCCTTTCCCTAAGAAGCCAAGAATGAAGCCTTCCTTGATCTTGGACTTCTCAGCTTCCAGAACTGTAAGCAATATATTCTGTTGTTTAAGTCTCCCAGTCTATATCACATTTTGCTATGGTAGATGAGCTAATTCAGAGTGGACTAGGAAAACGGAGGGGGGAAATAATAATTAATAGTAATTGCCATTTCCTAGCAGTTTCATATGAAACCATGCAGTGTGTGAGCTTGTATGTCTGACTTATTTCACTTAACATTATCTTCTCAAGTTGCATCCATTTACTTACAAATGCCTCAAATTTATGTCTTGATGGCAGCTAATAAACATGGGTTTTCAGGTATCCCTTTAATATATTGATTTTAACTCACTTGGAACCATAACTAAAAGGGAGATAGCTGGGTCAAGTGGAGTTCCTATTTTAGCTTTTTGAGGAAACTTCATACTGATTTCCATAGTGGTTGTATTAGTTTACATTCCCACCAACAATGTAACAGAGTTTCCTTTTCCCCCAAATCCTCAACAACCCTTGTTATTATGAGATTTTTTTTATAGTAGCTGTTCTTTCTGGGATAAGATGGTATCTTAGCATAGTTTCAATCTGCATTTCTATGATGCCCAGCAGTGACTATGATTTTTTAGTGTACAGTGGCACCTCAGTTCTTTCCATGATTCTGGTCACACACTAAACTGGATGAGAACTGAATCAAATTTCCCCATTTTTATGATTATGTTGGTTCTCTCTAACCAAAAACAGGAATATTTTTCCAGCTTCTTACATCCTCCTTGATTTCCTTTTTCAGTCTGATTTAATTTTCACTGAAGAGGTTTTTCACATCCTTAGTTACTAACACTTAATAATGGAACTTAACCACTGAATTTCATTTGGTTCTCATCCAATTCAGTTTACAACCAGAATCATGGAAAGAATCAAATTTGTAAACTGAGGTAGCACTGTATTTATTGGCCATTTGCACTTCTGAGAAGTGTCTATTCATTATGGTTGCCCATTTTTGATTAGGTCTTTTATTTGTGTTGTCTAATTATGCTGGTTCTCTATCTGAATAGCAGACAAAGTTTTTTCCTATTCTGTAGATTGTCTCATCTCTCTGTTGGTAGTTTCCATTGCTGTGCAGAAGATTTTTAGTATGATTCTATTTGTTGATTCTTGGTATTATTTCTTGAGCCTTTGGGGTTCTGTTCATAAAGCCTTTGTCTATGACTATGTCTCTGTCTCTGTCTCTGTCTTTGCCTTCAAGAGCTGTATTTATTTTATCTTCTAGTGGGCTAAATGTTTCTGTTTTAACATTTAGGTCTTTGAGCCATTTTGGTTTTAGCTTAGTACGTGGTGAGATATATGGATCTAGACTCAGTCTTCTGCATGTGGATATTTTCAGCACCATTTACTAGAGAGGTTATCTTTCCTCTAATATGTAGTTTTGGCTCCTTTTTCAAAGATTAAATAGCTGCATGTGCCTGGTGCTATTTCTGCTTCTTCTATCTTGTTCTATTGATTCATATGCCTATCTTTGTGCCAGTACCATGCTGCTTTGATCACTGTAGCTTTACAGTATAGCTTCAACTCTAGGATTGTGGTACCATCTACTTTGCTTTTGTTACCCAGGATTGCTTTTGTTATTCTGGATCTCTTCTGATGCCACATAAATTTTAGGATTGTTTTCTCTAGTTTTTTTTTTTTTTTTTTTTTTTTTGCGGTACTGGGGATTGAACTCAGGACCCTGCGCTTGCTAGGCAAGCACTTATTCCACTGAGCTATATCCCCAGCCCCTTGTTTTCTCTAGTTCTGTGGGAAATGATCTTGGTATTTTGATTGGGATTGCATTAAATCCATACATCAGGTTTGTAAGTGTAGCCATTTTGATTATGTTGGTTCTCTCTAACCAAAAACATGAATATTTTTCCAGCTTCTTACGTCCTCCTTGATTTCCTTTTTCAGTCTGATTTAGTTTTCACTGAAGAGGTCTTTCACTTCCTTAGTTACTAACACTTAATAATTTAGTGCTTGATTTTTTGATGGTATTGTGAATTGCATTATTTTCCCAATTTCCAGTGAGTTCATTATTAGTGCACAGGGATGGTATTAATTTTGTGTGTTTATTTTGTATCCTGCTACACTGCTGAATTCAGTTATCAATTCTAGAAGATCTTTGGTTGGGTGTTGTGAGTCTTATAAGGATTGTGTCACCTGCAAATAATAATAATTTGACTTTGTACTTTCCTATTTATACCCCTTTTATTTCTTTCTATTGCGTGATTGCTCTGGCTAATGTTTTGAGGACTGTTGAGCAGGAGTGCATGCTAACAGACATCCTTGTTTTGTTCCTGATTGAAGAGGGAAGGCTTTCAGTTTTTCCCATTTATTATGATTTTGGCAGAAAATTGATCATAAGTGGCATTTATCATGTTGAGATAAAGTTCTTCTATACTTATTTTCTTTGAGGTTTTTATCATGAATGAACATTGGATTTTGTTAAAGGCTATTTCTGCATTTACTGAAATGATCACGTTCATTTGGTCCTTGTTTCTGTTTATGCGATGAAGTACATTTATTGATTTTCTTACGTAGAACCATCCTTGCATCCCTTGGAGGCAGTCTATTTGGTCATGATGTATGATTTGTTGCATTGTTTGCCAGTAGAGTGGTATGTTGGTTCCTAAATTTAATTCTTTCCACAATTCTGGTCACAGATTTGGTCACAAACCAAATCAAATGTCCCCATAGTGTCAAGATTGAACCTAACCATTGAATTTGATTTGATTTGTAACAAGAATCATGGAAGGAATTAAGTTCACGAACCAAGATACCACTGTGTCTTGTCAAGAATTTTTGCATCTATGTTCATTACAGAAGTTGGCTTACAGTTTTTTCTTTTTTGGTTTGTCCTTGTCTGGTTTTGGATTGGCTAAGGTTTTGTCTATTTTATTTATTCTTTCAAAGAACCAGCTCTTCGATTCATTGAGACTATTTTTTAGTCTGTATTTCACTGATTTTTGCTCTGATTTTTATAATTTCCTTGCTTTTACAAGCTGTGGGTTTAGATTGTTCAGTTTTCCTAAGACCTTGAGATACATGCTTAGATTATTTATTTGGGTCTGTTCTATTTTTCTGATGTGAGCATTTACCACTGTACAGTTCACTTGTAGCACTGCTTACTTTGTGTCACATAAGTTCTGTTATGTTGTACTGTTATTATCATTTAATTCTAAGAACTGTCTTATTTCTTCCTTTGTTTCCTCTGTGATCCATTGATTTATTCAATAGTGTGTTTAATTTACGTAGGTTTTTATGTTTCTGTGGGTTTTTTGCTATTGGTTTCTATTTTCACTGCTATGTGATCTGATGATATGCATGGTAAAATTTCAATTCTTTTGTATTTATTTAGGCAGGCTTTATTAATTAGTATGCAGTCTATTTTGGAGAAAGTTCACATGTGGCCAAAAAGAATGTGTATTCTCCTTTTATTAGGTGGAACACTCTGTATATTTCTATTAAGGCCATTAGCTTGAAGGTTTGGTTCAGCTCTGATGTTTATTGAAATTTTTATTTGGTTTATCTATTTTTTTGTGTTGAGACATGTATTGCAATTCTGATAGGTTTTCCTTTATATGAGATTTATTGTTTTTCTCTAGTAGTGTTTTCAATTCTGCTTTTCTATTGTATTTCTGGTATTTTAATTCTTATGTGGCTTTTAAGAGTCCTACATACTTCACTTATTTGTATGTTAAATTCTCCATCCATGTCTGGAAAGTTGTCTGCTATTATTTATGTAAACCAGTGTTTTTATGCCCTTTGTTCAGTCTTCTGATTTTTCGCTAATTCCGATTACTCTCATGTTAGTCTTCTTTGTGTCATCTAGGAAATGTAGGATTCATTTTTCATGTTCCCTTGTTTTTTGGTATCTCTCATTAACTGATCATTGACCTCAGTCCTTACTTTTGATCTGACACTCTGTCTTCACATTGGCTGCTTCTGCTACCCATAATTTCAATCATGTTTTCAATCTCCTGGTTTTCTATCAAATTTCCTTATGAATTCTCATTCTTTCCTATGCAGGTAATTTGCATTTTGCATTCCTTTTGTAACTCTACTAGCTGTTTATTAGTGTCTTCTTTAAACTTGGTGATCATGTTACTTAGTATGGTCAGTATGTGACTAGATATCATTTTTAAATTTGCCAAACACCTTATAGAACTGTTTTATGCCATAGATATCCTTTCGGACATATCTGCTATGCAGTTTATGATTTCCTCATTGCACTCCTGTACCAATTATGGAGAAATTGGGAGTTTTTGGAGGCATTTTTGTAGCCTTTCATATTTCTGCTTTTGTTTTTTTTTGTTATTGTTTTTATTTTTTGTACTGCAGTTTGCAAATTAATACCCAGGCAATGCAGTTATTGACCTAGAGAGAAAACCAATTGCTGGCCCCTATTACATTACCTTATCCATTGTAGCAAATTCAATAATGACAGGGGCATCAAATATCAGCTGGATATTGGTAAACCCTAGGACCCACTCATGGACAGCTCTGCACCAACACAAAGAGAACTCTGATTTTAGTGAAGACTATTAGGTCCCCCTTATATTTACCTATAGTCATTCAGAACACTGATTTCTGTTGGATGTTGGCTGCAGTGCCAGATCTTATATGTACCGTTAGGCTAAATGCCTTCTTCTTCATATTAGACCCTCTGACAATTTGTCACAGATCCTGGCCTCCCACAACACAATACAGGCCCCAGGATCTCAGGAGAGATTCCTGATTAGCCCTTACCCTCTCTAAGTCTATCAGCCAAGGCTGTCTCTTACCCAATCTTCCCTCGTGGGTGACGGTGCAGCCCATTTCCCCAGCCAAGGTCTTTCATAACTAATCTTAGAACTGACATGCTGTAATACCTCCCATCTGGTGTTTAAACAGCACAAGTTTATCATCTTACAGCTCTGGAGATCAAAAGTGCAAAATGGGTTTTCCTGAGCCAGCATCAAAGTGCCCATAAGACTGTGTTCCTTCAAGAGTTTTCAGGAAAGAACCCACTTCCCCGTGTTTCTTAGTTTCTAGAGGACGCCTGTGTTCTTTGGCTTGTGGCCCTTTATCCTCAAAGCTGCCAGCAGAGCATCTTCCATTATCTCTGACTCTCTTCATCCTTTAAGGCTGTTTTTTTTTTTTTTTTAATTGTCCTGGGCTTTCTCAGATAACCCAGAAATAGTATTTAAAAATTCTTAATCACACCGGAAAAATCCCTTTTGCTATGCAGTATTCATTGCATTCACAAGTACAGCATGTGGGCATTAGCATGCGGAGGCATTATCCTACCTACCACACATAACATCACTTTTGTCCTATTCTTTTGGTCCCTCCAGCCAATCCTGGTACACAGCAGCGGGGACTGCACAAGCCTACACCGGCAGGTAGGGAACACCGGGCCCATTTTGAGCCTGGCTACACAATCTTTGTATATGATTATTATGTAACTTTGAAAAGTATTATTTATTGTTTTAAAATACCATACTAAAATTAAAACCTTCCTAACTATTGACATTTTGCCCTTATTAGATGGAGAATAATAATGAAATGATGATAAAAATATTTACTATTATTAAGTGCCTAACGTGTTCTGGACACCCTACTAAGCCCTTTACGTAAGTCATTTCTACCCCTAAAATATGGAAGATCAATTTTAAAGAATTATAGTCAAAGGAACAGGCATAGAGAAGGTTAAGGATCTGAGTAAATTCACTCAACAATGGTAAGTAGATCAAGGGTTGAATCTGCTTTGACCCACTATCAGGATCTGTGGGTTTCTATCCTTCTTTCCTACCCATAATCTTATCTGTATGATTTTAACACTCGTGACCCAAGGTTACTCATAGTCATTACTTGGGCTAAAGGTTCCCTATGATCCCAGAAGAGTAAAAATGAATTACAAATATTCATGTACTTTATCCACAATCTATAGATGGCACTTTTGTGCACTTAGAAGCATGACAACTCAATTTCTAAACTCATGCCAAGACAATTATATAATTAAGTCCTTGTATATTTAAACAGCATAACCAGTTTTTTCTTGGCTAGATAAAACAAAAGGAAAGAAAGCTGCATGTACAAATCTTCTAAATAAATTCTAATTTAGTCATACAAGCCACCTACTGAGGCAATATAACAAATGATCCTTTATACTTAGACACATCCTCAATTCCCTAGACACTTGAGAAACGCATTGTGTGAGACACCAAAGCTATATGCATAGCAAGTGATATCCTTTCTGCCACCTCCCCACTTTCCCTTCCTCCTATTTATGTGTAGGGTCTTTTCAGTGACAAATATTCATCCTATTCTTCTCAATTGTCTTGAATAGTTCATTACCAGGATGTTCCTGGAGAGTGATGTTAGTGGCTTTTTTGCATCATTGAGCACAATTCCATCTCTAAAGAAGGGCTGGGTGGCTCTGGAAGATACATTTGGGGGAGTCCTAAAGGGCTATTAGAGAGGAGTGTGTTTGAAGTTCACTATTTCTAGTTTTTTAAATTGATTCATTGTTTTCAGACATAGATATTCATCCTTACATTATTTATTTACTCTCAAGAAATACAGAATGAAGCCTTATTGCATGTGAAGAACCACACGAGAAATTGGTGCAAGATCGGTGCTTTAGAAGTTGACGAGTGGAACTGCTTTCTCTCTGAGGCCCATTATACGGATAAGCATCATCGGGCCTTCATTCTTTGCGTCTGAGGTGACACTGGACCATAGACTTTTTCCAAACAAATTTCAGAATTCTTCCTAACATGGCACTCAGAGCAGCTACTACCAAACAATAAATAAATAAAAGTTTGGAGAGGAAAGGTACAAACTGACAGTACTGTGAGCGCACAAGCCTTATCACAGAAGAATATCCCTGTGTTGCAGAGACCTTCAAGCTCCATGATAATCATGGTTCCTGCCATTGGAGAGGGAGCTTGTGAGAAGCCTCAGAAAACTGAGTTACAAAAGCTCACAGGGATTAAGATGCAATGTGTACATGAGCCAACTGCTCATGGTGAATGTATTTTTTAATATCATAAACATATATTAATGAAAAATTGAAAATACTCACATGGAGGAAAGAGCTGATCCGGGGACGGGGGAGACAGGAGGAGGGAGTAAAAGAGTTCCAGGTGTACATATAAGTACTAATGTGTATGTATGTGCACTAATATATATGTATATATATCTACTAATTCCCAAGGTGAATGCATTTGTGTATTGTAAACATGTATTAGTAAAATTAAAAAAAAACATGAGAATATTCTTTTCTAAAGAGAACATTAGAAATGGAAATAGTTCAAATGTCATATTTATCTCAAATTCAATTAATAACTGATGGGTGCTTTGAATGTGCCAACACTGGGCTTGATTTTTAGTATATTACATTGCTTAATTAGCTCAGTGACTTGTGAGATGGGTATTGATATCTGTCAAATAGTCTAGGTAGCTTGTTGCCATCATGCATTTGACAAGTGGCAGGAGGTGGATTTCAGACCCAGGCTTGAATTCTCAAAGCCTGTCACTTTGCACTAAATTAGTCAGGTAAAATCTCTGGTTTTATTTATTATTATTATTTTTTGGTACCGGAAATCGAACTCAGGACTTGCCAAGCAAAGCACTGTGCTGCTGAGCTACATCGCTGATCTCAGTTTTATTTTAATTTTAGTAGCAGAAACTGAACTCACGACCTCGTGCTTGCCAGGCAGGCACTATGCCTCTGAGCTATGTCTCTGGCTCTGAAAATTTCTAGTTTTAGAATGAGAGAAGCCTGATTTAGACTGGAAAAGCAAAATGCACATATACATAAGTACATTTGCTCAGGACCCAAAGTTTCACTGTTCAGGCTTATAACCCAGATTCATTGGCTTCTTTCCAGCCCAAACTTATAAAACACATTATTTTATCTTTAAAATTTCTATGATTTACCAAAATCCTAGTCCTTAACTCAGAAGAAGCTTCATTTAAATTTTTCATATACTTGAGAGCTTAATGGAGGAAAACCTAACAGCATTAAGATGAGGTTGACTCCTCCTTAATATCTTGACAACTGTGAAATCTTATATAAATCATTAATATGCTTAAAAAAAGAATAAGTTAAGCCTAACTGCTCTGCCTTATTATGAAGATCTTTTCTTCTATCTTCATGTGAATCTGGGGAGGAGGAAGTTTTAGCAGTTTCTTAAGGGAAAGGAAAGAAAAACCAACAGTATTAATTCACTCATTCACACACTTGTTTATTCACTTAGCAGGTATTTAATAAGCTGCACTGTTGCTGCAGCCCCTGTACCATTTTTACGTGTTATTTCAGTCTGACAGGAAGGCCACGGGAAAGGTATGCTGCCCCCTTTTAATATATGAGAACTCAGAGGAACTGAAATGATAAAGGACTCTGGAGCAGAACAGGTGTTGCACTATAGGTCAAGAAACTGAGTTCTAGATCTCTCTCTGTTACTAGTTTGCTGTGGGACCTGGGGAAAACTTTATATTCTCATGGTGAGTTTTCTCTTTTAAAGAAAAAGCGATCTGAAATAGGCAATCTTGAGAACAACGTAAATCCCTTTCCACTTACTGAGTTGTGACCCCAGCATTTTTCCTTTGCTTTTTCTCCCATCTAATTCACATTCTTTCCATTTTCATTGAGAATGTGGCACATTCTTTTCTTTTCCTATTTCATCTTACTATTGTCCTTGTTATTGAATTAATTCAAGCCAAAGTTTTAACTAGAGGTAGAAAATTTGAGTCAGAAATTACTCATTAACTTTGGACTAGGATGCAAATTCAATGTAGGCAGGAACATGTATTTAGCTTCAGGGCCTCCTATAACATGATGTTCTTACTGCTGCTGGTGCTAAATTTAGTGAGAACGGTGCCTGATTGGAATTCTGAATTCATCTAGTTTAGGACACAATTCTTTTTCCTTTATAAATTACCGGATTGGCTTTAGGAAGCAAATGGAGAACGCTAGCAGTGTTTCAGAAACTAGAATTGAGAATCAGGTCTGTCTGCCTACCTATCGGTCACATTACTGAGATAAGATTCAATACCATAAAATTCATATTTTAGCAGTGTACAGTTGAGTGATTTTTAGCATATTCATAAAATTGTGCAGCCATCACTTGTATCTAATTTTAGAACATTTTAATTAGCTCAAAAATAAACACTGTATTCATTAGCAATCACCCTCAGTGCCTTCTTCCCCTATCTCTTTGCAACCACTATCTTTGAGTTCTGCTGTGGATTTGCCTATTACGGGCCCTTCCTGTAAATGAAATCACGTATTATGTGATATACTTTGGAATTACCTTAACTCACTTACCCTAGTGTATTTATCAAGATCAATCATGTGGTCGCAGGTATCAATAGTTTAGTTTTTGATTGCTAAATAAAATTTCACTGTGTATGTTTTGGTTTGGGGCTAGATGTTCCCCCCAAACCTCATGTGGTCACAGGCGGGGCTTTTTCAGAGGTGGCTGGATGTAGAGTATGTGGCCCTGGAATGTATTCATAATATTTTGTGACATTATCTATCTATCTAGACTATCTTATCTACTGATCTGTCTGTCTAGAATCTGTCTTATCTATTCATCGATCTATCTATCTATCTATCTATCTATCTATCTATCTATCTATCTATCATCGAATCTAACACCTATCTATCTCCTGAGACTGGAATTTTGGGGCTGTATAATAGTTCTATGCTTAACTTTGAGCAACTACTATTCTCCTTTTCAAAGTGACTGCACCATTTTGCACTCCTGCCAGAACGGGATGAGGGCCTTGATTTGTCCATATCACCCCAAATGCTTACTTATCTCAGCCTCCTCATTAAGTAGGAGATGACTTTGCTTTGTACTACCCAATGGCTAATGAAGTTGCACATCTTCTCGTGTGCTTAGTGGCAATTTTAGATTTCCTTTGGAGAAATGCCTGATTAACTTTCTCTTTTGCTTACTATATATTTTCTCTTTCTATTATTGAGTTGTGTATGTACTCTGTATTTTAGACTCAAGTCACTTATCACATATGTAATGCAAAAATAAGACATTGATTTTGGTTGTATCACTGTTTCATAAATTAATAAACTATCCAATTTTTATTAAATATTAGATACAAGGTTTTCTTTTTTGTATTATATACATTATATGAATAACTAATGAATTAATAATACAACAGCTGGAGGTAACATTTAACCTGGTACATACTGTACACCAGTGATGGTGAACCTTTTGGAGCTTCCGTTGACACAGAAAGCGTGCTGTGGCATGCATCCCATATGCTCACCACTACCACTGTAATAATATTTTCACTATGTTCATTGTTTCCCATGTTGATATACCCCCGGGTTTATTTTTTTGTTATCTGGTATGAAATTTTACTGAAATGTATAACTAAAAATGCTTTCATATAAAAATTATTTTATCACCTTGAAGGAGGGAAAGTCTTTCCAATTACGATTTGTAATCTAGAGCCATACACTAACACAGTCATAAAATTAGTCATATAAAAATAAATATAATTTTATGTATGTCAGATTATAAGCAGAATCAAAAGCCAAATGCTGAAGTGAGAGAAACAAAACATGTAATTCACATTAGAGATGGAGGTAATTTCCTTATATGCAGAACTCCTAAAAACTGATATAAAAAAACAAACAAAAAGTTCAAATAGAAAATAGATAGAAATATTTAAAGATGGCATTTAGAGGAAGAGCAAGCAGCATGTATACATATGAAAGCATGCTCAACTTCACTCATAATAGGAATGCAAATTAAATTAAACTGATGCCATTTTGCCCATTTATTAAATGGCTATAAGTTAGAAATTTTGATAACACAAAATTTTGTGCATACTGTTATAAACCTCTTGGAAGACAATGTATCAGTGGTATCTAAATTAAAAATATAATTGTTTGGCGGGGGCTGGGGTTGTGGCTCAGTGGTAGAGTGCTTGCCTTGCATGCACAAGGCCCTGGGTCAATCCCCAGAAGCACCACCAAAAACAACAACAGATATAATTGTCTGACCCAGGGACTGGACATCCAGTAATGTATGTTTCACACATATTTTCAGTCACTAAAAAAGAGAAGCAAAATTATCCATTGCAGAACATTTGTAGAAACAAAGTATAGGCAATAACCTCACAGAACACTGGTTAAAGAGATCCTAACTAATACAATGCAATACTATGCAGCTTTGAAAAAGAATATTTTTGCTACCTGAATGATGAAAAGATCTCAGTTTAAGTTGTAGAACACTAGAACACTATGTATTGTATGTTATGTTTTGCATAAAAGAAGGAAATATGAATATATATTCGTATTTCTTGTTTACGTATGAATAAAATTTGAAAGTATATGAAATAACTTTTTTACAGAGGTGGTGAATTGGGTGAATGGTGGCCAAGATGGAAGATAGATTTTTCACCATTGTGCATTAATATTATTAAAATAGTTTAAAATATATACACCAAGCTTTTCTTGATTCCTAAATTAAGTTTACTACAAGATGCAATTCTTTAGTTGTATCTTCTAGACTCCATGGAATCAAGTGAGACAGAAGTAATAGCATAAATATACAATAAGTCCAATCTGGGATAGCTACAGAAACTCCCATGGAAAATATTACTGTTTATCCTCTTTCACAGGACCATTTCTTGAATTTAACAGGCAGAATGTCTGATTAAAAAATCCAAAGACAAAAAATTCCCCAGACTCCATGGAGGGTAACTCACTGTAACAAAAAATGCATCTCAGAGATGTCAAGGTAGTGTATATTGTGCACTATTTGTGACATCTGCGATCCACAGTCACATCTTACATTTAAAAGTTTCAGAGAATTTGAATTAGAGCTCTGTCCTCATGCCTTCGGGCTTAAGCCTACCTTTTTTTTCCTTGCCGTGTTACGTGAAAATTCATGTACCATATAGTATAGAAGAATTCAAAAGAATAACCCTAGAATCAACAAAATTACTTCTTTTTGTTATTTTTTTTTTTTTTTTGGCAGTACTGGGGATCGAACTCAGGACCCTGCGCTTGCTAGGCAGGTGCTTATTCCACTGAGCTATATCCCCAGCCCAGTTACTTCTTTTTGTAACAGAACATACCCAAGGCAAAATAGGAACAGAAAATCAGCTTTTGTTACCTTCAGAGGCCTAGGGACAAATTTTGGAATGATGCAGTCACAAAAAATACTTCCTTTTGCTGCCTTTGTCTTGTTTAGAAGTTTGTCCAGTAGGAACTCTTTGGTACAAGTCCACTGTCAAGCAGATGGTTTCAAACTGTTCTTTTGTTCTTGAAACTGGCAATTATTTTGTCCCTGTCTGCTTGAGGCTTGGAGAGGAATGATTTTTTTTTTCACAACTATTAAGCACAACATGAATGAACAGAAGGGCTTCATTGACCGGCAACAGACACACGAGTGGAAATCTCTATTGCACACATCTCAATGTTGTCATCATATAAAGCCGTGTTTCTCTTTATCAGCAAGTGATTTATAAGTGGCGACAGCGCCCCTACCCGAACAGCTTGGTTTATAAAGACCTATTTGGTGGTGTTTTCAACTTGTAATATTCAGTGCCAGGCTTAAAGTATTATGCTTGTGCTTCAAGCAAATGGCTGAGTTAAAGTTTAAACAAGGGTCTTCAGAGCTTCAATAGCAAAGTATTACATCAGAATGTAAAGTAACAAATTTTTAAAGAATAATGGACTATGACCCCTTATACCAAATAAATAAAAGTGGATGAAATCCTGCCTGAAATTATAGCCCCTGCATTCTGATAACCTTGTGTAAATATTGATCTAAAATCATATTTCTTGTACTGTATTTCATATTTACTCATTCATGCATTTAATTACAACCATGAATCTCAGGCTTGAATTCCAGTTCTACTACTAAGAGGCTACTTGAATTTTCTAAGCCTTAATTTCTTTGATTATAAAATGAAGATAAAAAAATAAAGGTAATATCACTTAGCTCAAGGGGCTGGTATGGAGTTTAATTGAAAAACATACGAGAAACCACAGCAGGAAGTATATGGGAGATGCTGGTAAATCCCACTTGCCGTCTCTCCTGTCATTTCCGTGTCATGCTCTGCAGGGACACTCACACAGATGCTATGGGAAGCCACAGGACTTGTCAAAAAGGGGAGGCGGTGGCAGAGGAGCAGGAAGAACACAGGAGAAGGAGGAAAAAAAAACCCACATATGCTGAAAGGGAGCGAGAATTTTTACTTTAGCTTTCACATTTTCTGTACAGCCCAAATCTAACCTGTTGAAGGGTAAGTATAGAACAGAAAAGTCTTCAGCCAGCACGGCACTTGAAGGCATTCTGAACTATCTATTCAGCACTGAGAAGAGACTGAGCTCCCAACCCTGTGTTATAGGGGTCTTTAATTCTGTCATTTTATTCAACAATCTGTGAAAACTTGCAAAATAATATTTTAATTCATCATTAATATTTTTAATATTTCTCTCTCCTGAAAAAAGGCATTGCTGTGGCATTTTACTTCTGAAATTTGACTTTTTGTGGTCCAAATCTCTTATTGGACCCACTGTACTTGAGGCAGAATCATGCGTTCTGCAGTTGAAAGCTTTGGAGTCAAACACACGGAGGCTTGAGTCTTGTTCCCTCGCATATTAGCTGTGGGACCACCGTGAGCCGAAGACAGAATGTGAGCCATAACTTTCAGTCTGTGAAATGGGCTGTGGGCATCACAGGACTGTGAGGATTGACTGAGATTTGATTCAGCCGTGAAACTTTCATCTCATTGATCTTAACACAATTTTACCCAAGGAAGAGAGGGGTTATTACCTTAAAATAGTCCAGACATCAGCTTAAGAGCAAATTTCTAGTTGTTGGCTGTTCTCTCACAGTGCTTTAGCTACAAACTAAGGCAAAAAAGTCATTTGGTGAATGCTAAGTGCCAGATGTGAAGAGGCAGAAGGGCTTTTAAAATGAAAACTAAGGGTGCAGAAGAAATTATCCATCCTGGATCTCAGTAGCATCGATAGTATAAGCACAACAAAAGAACACTGATCACTGACTTATCTAAACAGACAAATTCAATTTCCAGACCATCCCAAGGTCAAGTTCAGAAAGTCAGCAGTGGGAGGCTGAGGTTAGAAGCTCCATGTGAACATCAAGAATAGATCAAGTGCACTCACCTTTCTGAAAGCGGGGAGCGAACGCACAGGAGGCCTTTGTTAATGAGACAGGAAAATCATAGCCTGAAAATGCTGACAGTGACATTTCAAAAGGCTCAGTCCCTTAGTAATAGGCAAGAACATGTGAAGAAGCAGAGGAAAAAAAAAATTCCCTGAAGTTTTAAAAAGAAGAAAATGATCAAATATCTGTTATATTCAAGAACTTTATCGTGCCAGGTTACCTCAGTTCACGTTTCCTAAATGGGGTTGCCTCTGCAAAGGGAATATGAGGCTCCCCCTGCGAGGTGCTTGCTGCTACTCTGTGACTCTCGCAGATGGCGTTTGATTGATGGCCTGGTGCATCCTCCTTTGGCAGTCAGAAGCGTCCAAAGGCAAGCTCACTTATAAAGTGACCAAGGGAACAAACCCTCTCACCCCCTCCAACCTCATCCTCACTGCTCCGGAGAGGGTGGGGGTGGGGAGTGTCCCTAAGATTGCAGTGCGGGGGGGGGGGGGCAGGAGGGCGCTGAAGGGAGCAACAGAATTCCAGGAGCCTCCCAACCCCCAGCCAAGATCTTCATCTTCACAGCCCTCCTCCTCTTCCTTTCCTTTTTCTTTTTGTCAGTCGGTCCATTGAAACCCCTGGAAACTTTCATGACCATGTCCCTTTCCTCCAGAAATTCCTTCTGTTTATCCACCCACCCTCTGCTTCAACCTCAATTCCTCTTTGTGTGATCTGAAGCATAAATAAAGTGTCTGTCAGGTTGACATTTGGGAATTCAGATGGTAAAATAAGATGTGGGCACAAACTGTGTCCCTCCCCAGCTATAAAAATAAACTCCATTGCTGTAATCATCGGGAACCAAACAGCACACAGAGGTAGCACTGGTCCACATTCTTACATCTTAAGAAAACCAGGTAAGTGCTTGGGTACTTGGGCAGGGAGAATCTTCTCTTCTTATAGTTGTGATAGGTTGGCTTGGCTTTCCTCGTTGTTCCCCATCTTTATCTATTGCTGAAGGCTTTGAGAAATCTCCATGCCGAGAAAAGGAGCAGCCTGCTTCCCACATCCACTCTCCTCCCCACCTTGGCAAGCACAGTGGGTCAAGGCACGAAGAACATGCTGAGTGTGCCAGGATGATCTGGAACAGGGAGACGACAGTCTCAGAACCACAAAGAGCATGTGGGGGCGGCGGGGACTGGAGACAGACGCCTGAAATGGCATAGAAACGAACGTGGGTCACACTCACAATGAATAGAAAAAAGGTAATTGTCTCAAGTTCAATGCTCTTTTCTTCCTTTTGTCAATAAAAAAATCACAACGAAAAGCACAGAGGATTTATAAGCCTTTAAGGATTATGTCCTTTTAAAAAATAAAATTATATCTTTAAGGAAGAATAGGACTGAAACAGATTTTTCAAACTTAAAAAAAATAAGCAGCGAATAAAACAGGAGACCATGTAAGCATAAATATTTTGTCCAATTATTGAGGATGTTTCAACAAACATGGTTAAAGTGACTTTCAACCATTCACATTACAGCCAAAAACGACCATGTTAGCCATGGAGAAGGTTTGTCAGCTCCATAAGAGTAAAAAATGTATCTTAGAAATAGGTATAGTTGTATACAATTATAAAACCAACTGCTGTGTGAATCACATGCACCTTGACACACAAAGCACCCAGACATCTGGAAACAAAGACCGGGCAGGCAGTTTCTCTGTCTGTGCATCTCCAATAGTTTGAGGATACTTTTGAGCTCCTTAAGGGAAGGGTGCTAGGCTTAATGCTGTCCAGGTCCTGCTTGCTGTAGAATAACTTCATTGTCAAGACTTATAAAGAAAGCATCATGAAAGTAGTGAGCCTAAAGTTGGGTATTTGTCCTGTCTCTTCCTTTTCTGGCTCTTAAGCTTTCTTAAAGCTTTCTTAAATTTCTCAAAATCAGTCATGTTGTTCACTCCTGTAATCCCAGCACTCGGAGAGGCTGAGATAGGAGGATCGTGGGTTTAAGTACAGCCTGAGCAACTAAATGATTTAGCAACACCTTTTCTCGAAATAAAAAAAAAAAATGAAAAGAGCCAAGGATGTAGTTCAGTGTGTACACCCTGTGTTCAGTTTCTCTGTAACACACACACACACACACACACACACACACAGTAGTAGGAATACTTTTTTAGCGGAAATGTCACATTGTGAGCTTTGGGTGCAGCCAGATCCTGACAGGTGTCGACTCTCAGTCACAGACAAGGAGGCTATGGAGCAGAGGATTGTGGGCCTCTGAGCCTGTTACCTCATCAGTAAGGGAGTAATAGTCTCCTAAATTTTGTAGGACTAAGATGTCATCAGTCACATAAAGAGGTTAGCATAGCAGCTGACACACAACAAATGATATATTATAAACCATGTCTTGAATTTACAGTGTGCAAAGTGTGTGCAACTTGTCAGAATAATATTTCAGGGCATGGGCTTGGCTCTTTGGACAGACATTTTGAGTTCAAATCTCTGTCATTTCTTACTATGTGGCCTGTGGTAGATTATTTACATTCTAAATGGGACAATTTCCCCACTTGTAAAATGGGATCATCATAATAAAGAATTCTTAGTGCCTAACTCTGCAGAGATCCATTAGATAAAATACTCAGACCCCTTTTTAATTAGAGGCTGAAGGCCAGAACATATTTAACCAAAGATATTTAACAGCCTAAAATGTAATCTCTTGTATTTACTCTAAAGTGTGTCCTACTTCCATCTTTACAAGTGTTTGTCTTCTGGCGAGGACTCTGAACACCACCAGCTTGGGTGGAGGGTGTGCTGACACCTCTGCAGGTGCTTCCTCCATCAAGTCACAGGGAACTGGCTCTAAATTTCTGGCTGGCAAATTTTATCTCTCTTAGCATGCATCTTTTCCACATGACGCTAGAAACCATGAGATAAAATTAGCTTCCTTTATGTTACTGAAATAATAAGTAAAATATGAAGTGAATACTGTGGCATTTCACATGTAGTCTGGGTTCAGAGCTTTAAATAATGAAGCTCTGACTTTTCTCTCTTGCAATCTTCAGAGATGCTCATGATTTTCTGTTTATTTGAAAATGCATGTGACTCACACAGGCTGATAGAATTCTATACGTGTGCTCTCATGATGTTTTCTGGTTGAGTTGGAATAGTAAGTTAGCTCTACAGGGTGCAATACAAGACATTTCGTGAAGAACACTGAGTTCAGTTATTAGCAAAAAGCAAGATTAGTGAAGTAAAAGAAATGTTAGCAGATATGATTTTAGGCAGATGGTAATTTATAATATTAATCAAAAAGTCAGTGGCCTTCTATGATAATAGCTTATATGAACACGCTCACTTAAAGTGGTAAAAGGTGACATCAGACTTTTGCAATAGCTTCCAGTTAGTGCATAATGAAGAATGTGACATCAGTTTTATATCACAGAATATCCACAAAACGACTGCACTGTGTCCCCAAAAACAGATTTTACCCTGAGTGTAATAAATGTGTGAGAATTCATTGTGCCAAAATATGCTCTTAGTGTGTTTCGGGAGGGAAGAATGTCAGTCTTAATCAGCTGCTTTGATCTCCAAGGTCCTTTTCAGATGTAAAATTCTGACTCTGATTTATCAAACACCCACATCTTGTGAGGTGCTTCCCCCAGTGATAGTTTCTACAGTAAATGCACAGACAAGTTCTGCAGTCACCCTGGGGATCTTCTCCCCATAGTAATGTATGTTCTTTCCAATCCCAAGAGTGCTCTCCACGCGGTCTACTGCGCCATCAATGACAACTGACTTTTTTGTTATGAATTTGCTACTGAAACAAAGGAAATTTCTTGAACTACTGCTGATCCCTGTGATGTTCACAAACCTTGGGAGAACCTGTTTTGCTGAATCCTTTCCTTGAATCTACTTTATTATTTAACTTCCTAAAAATTCAGAGCAGTCTTGACCTCATTCAAACTGTCAGAGACAAAAAGTAGCATGATGTCTCTTTTAAGAAATATGAAGATACAGTGCTTGGTACTCAGTAAGTGCTGAGTAGTATTTGAATGAAAAAATTAATATTTTACAGACTTGGAGATGAATTTGGGACACTTAGAGAAAAAAATACTGGAATAGATCAAAAGGGCCAGTTTATGTACTTCAGTGGGAGGAGTCTTCACAGTTAATGGCTACCATAAGATGTTCCATAAAGGGAGCATATTTAATGAAGAGACTATAATTAATTATATGCCAATTCTGAATAAGTAGATAAAGCTATCAAAGAAAATGAAAGTGCTCATTTTGCTTTACAAATAAAATAAATGGAAGCTTTTCACATTAACCTTGTATTCTTTCAGATACATATCTTCAGACTGAATGTTTTTGAGAAGAAACAAAGCAGCAGCATCTTTAGAGATCCTTAGAAATGCCTGGGACATTATGCTCTCTGGGATTCAAAGTGCAGTGACCATAGGTTAATGATGTCCTCAACAGAGGAGGAAACAGTAGTAATACTTAAATTTCATTTTTATTGATCAGTTGAACAAAAAAAGATTAATACGAAAACCAGAAATTTCAGGATTAACTTCCCGGGCTCTCACGCTAAGGTCAGGTCTATAATGCTGTCACAGATACAGTGTAGTATAGAGCAGAGCAGGAGCTTTGCAGCAGATATAGTCCCGGAATTCTTGCTGTGGCATTTTCTAGCAAGCCTGGAACCTGTTAATGAATCATCCTTGCTCTTCATTTCTGCCTTTGAATGACAGGACTCTTCATACCACAGGATTGTGATGAACACTGGCTATCATGTACCGGGCTTTAAGAACCCTTTATTTTCAACTAAAGTTAGACATACAGAAAAGTTGCAAAAGGGGTACAGAAAATTATCCTGTGAATTTTAATTTCCCTTTCTTTCTTTGCAATGTAAATTTGGTTGATCTTCCTCTCTTCCTATTTCAACAATAAAATAAAATCCGTTTTAAAAAATGGTTAGTACATGTGTGCAGAACACATTTACATTCCTCGTTTTCTGTCCTTTTTTTCACTCTATCACCCACCTGTCTATCACCTGTCTATCTAATCTGCCTAGCTATCTAGTTACCTATCCACGTATTATCCATCATTTCTAATGTTTTAAAATAGACTTTATTTTTTAGAGCCATTTTAGGTTTAGCCGATTTGAGTAGAAAAGTCAGAGATTTTCTATCTACCTGTTTTTACACAGGAAAAAAATCTCCTTTGGTGTCAGCATCTGGCAGCAGAATGAAATATTTGTTCTGATCAGTGAAACTGCATTGACACATCTTTATCACTCAGCGTCCACAGTTTGCCTTAGAGCGCACTTAGTATTGCACATTCTATGGACTTTGATGAATGTATAATGACATATGTATCTACCATTCCGGTATCTTAAAAATGGTTGCATCATTCTAAAAATCTTCCGTGCTTTGTTCAACCCTTCCTTCCTTCAGTCCCCATCATCACTAATCTTTACTAGCTCTCTAGTTTTGCCTTTTCTGGAACACTTTATTGCTTAAATGGTACAGTGTGTGGCCTTTTCAGATTGGCTTTTCTTTCCTGGTACAATGGTTCCTCCTTATGCATGGTGATAAAACCCACAGTGCATGCCTAGGATTGTAGATAGTACCAAAGCTTATATACGTGTTATTTCTTCTCTCTCTCTCTCTCTAGTCTTCTTTTTTTACTTTAAAGAGAATAAAAAAACAGTAAAAATGATACAGAATTTCAAAACAAAGATAAGAAATTAACAGTGGTTATTATACTGCACATTGTTTTCTTCAAAGGACTTGCTCAGATTACCAGATACAGGCATGCAAGATTGATCAAACAATATAAACACTAACTGGTTTTTTTTTTTTTTTTTTACTAACTGATCTTTTTTCATGAACTAATAGAAATAAATAGCACCATAATCTTAACTATCTCATATATATTATTTATTATTTATATTATTTCACTTATGAGTATGGTCTCTTGTTGCATCTATTTACCTTTAAAAGCCTTGAGTTTGTCTTTCTTTATAGCTGAGTATTCATTCGTTGTATAAAATACCACATTTTTTTCTTCAGTTCCTTTGTTGGTGGACATTTCAGTTGTTTCCAAGATTTAGCTATTATGAGTTGTGGTACTATAAACTTAGGTGCACATAGGTTGTTTTGGTGTGATGCTTTTAATTCTAGGAAAACACACAGAAGGGGAATAGCTGGGTCAAATGGGGCATCTAATCCTGGATTTCTGAGGAATCTCCACACTGATTTCCACAGTGGTTGTACAAGTCAACACGTGAAGTGGAGAAAGATTTTGTACTCTGGACCGTAGAAGCAAAGTCCATAGTTATGTAACAGAACCAATCATACATTAGGAGTTTGTATGCAAAATGTTTCCCCTTGTTAGAGTGGATTTACCCTGGGTTCCTCCAGACAAACCATTTGCTGTGTCCCAGGTGCTTCCCAGGTGGTTGCCCATCCCATGATGTAGGGTGGGCCATGCACCTGGGTTCCAAGGATGGAGGCTCTATTGGTGGTGGGGAGGCCATGGCTGGGGTTTCTACCCTCACCAGCGCTCACTGAGGTTCCAGAATGGCGGATGGGTGGTGGATGAGGCGCTCTCCTCCCTTGTGGCTCTTTGCTGTTCTTTGTATACGGCTCCCCTCTTCCTCCCACAAAGGGACAGGAAGAAGTCAAAATCTCTACCTACACGTTCTTACAATAAAGACTAACTTATAATTAGGTATAATTAGAGTTTAATAATAGCTAATAGTATAAACAGTTCCAGCAATATGCCATAATAAGTTATCTGAATATGGTTTTTCTCGAGACATCTTATTGTATTGTATTATTGTATTTCCTCTTCTTATGATGATGGTATGAGATGATACACCTCCAACAGGACGAGATGAGGTGGGCTGAATGATGTAGGCAGGATGATGTGCTTAGGCAACCACTTCATCAATCCTAGGGAAACATTTTGAGTGGTGTGATGAAATTTTGCATTTGTGCTGCCCAGGACACAAATCATCCCTTTGATCAGAGAATAATATACAAGATATACAACTCAGACATTTGACTTCTGAAACGTTTGGCTAAGTTACAAGTACACCAAAAGATACAACAACTCTGAGATTCAATCATCCAAATATTTTATAAAAGAGAGACTTCTAGTTATACTATTTAGGAGCTCATTTAAACTCTTCCTAGAGAACCACAACTACTGGATGATTATTTAGGCTTAGTGTAGCTATCAGTGTGATAGATACCTATATCCATTCACATTAAAATTGATTTATTATCTAAGTCAAATTTTCTATATACATACTATATATACATATATATATATATATATATGCACACACATGCAAACTAATGCAAATCACAAATCATTTACTGATACAATGATTCAACAAACACTTACTGAATACTTACAATCTGCAGGTAACGTCCTAGGCACTTAGGATGCATTAGTGAACAAATAAAATCTCCTTCCCTGATAGAACTCCCATTTTAGCAGATGGAGACATAAGTAATAAACATCAGAAGGACCTAAATTAAACAGAAGGTAACAAGTGCTACTGGATAAAAGAAAAGGTGGAGCAGAATAGGAATGGGGCCTGGGACAGATGTTAGAGCGGTCAGTATAGTGTTCATTGGAACAAAGACTTTAGAAATGGAAAATAAGTAATTTTCATTTTATAGCTGTGAGTTTAATCATAGATAATCAAACACAACAAATTATACTTTGGCAAATATTCTTTTCCATATTAATTTTTCTAAGGTGGAATAATTATCCTTTATTACTGATGTGTGTTTTTAGCAAGACTGAGCTCCTTGAAGGAAAGAATGCAGAGCTTTTCATTTCTTTTTTTGAAACTCTAACATTGTGCTTGCTTCAACACTTGGCAAGTGTATTAGCATTGCTTCATAAAACTCATGAGAGTTATGGCAAAGGGATGTTTTCATAGATGCCTGGTTCTGGGGATAGAATTAAGAGCCTGGTGCATGCTAGGCAAGCTCTTGATCCCTGAGCTACATCCTACTGCTGGCAACATGATTTTTCATTATTGGGCTGAAAACAAACAACTGACATCTTTCTTGTACTTGTTTCTTTAATACTCTGTGCAGAAACATATGCTGTTGGTCCCTAATTTTACTGTTTTACCAGAACTGAAAGAACTATTGCCTCTAGCAGAGCCCTAGGAGCATGGAGCAAAGTGGAACAAGCACTAATTTTTTTTAAATCTTAAGTAACAGCAGTTTAATCTGTTACCACATTTATTCTAAAAATGTGAATGTGAAAGAGTTATGTAATAAAAACCTAAACTCTTGAACCAGCCCTGCTTTTTAAGTGTATAGATTAAGTTCCATATCACGAGATTGTGGGTATAAGTATAATTTTTAGTGATTTGGACACTATCCTTTCACAGTGTATGTGCCTTATAATTCAGGAAGGAGGAAAGGAGAGAGAGATTTTGAGGCTGAGATTTTTTATTTATGCATAACCAGTAATAATTTTTTATTTATTCTTAACCATTTAT
Source organism: Dinomys branickii (assembly GCA_004027595.1). Lineage (NCBI taxonomy): Eukaryota > Metazoa > Chordata > Mammalia > Rodentia > Dinomyidae > Dinomys > Dinomys branickii. The sequence continues at coordinate 16,141 of PVLD010018128.1, read as the reverse complement.
TTTTTTATGCATAACTAGTAATCATAATCAGACTATTTCAGAAAAGGAAGTCAACCTTTGGAGTTTGCAGTTAATTCTGATAAAGTCAGTTTTAAGAAACTGCAGTTAGATACAAAGAAATAATCACTCCAACAGTAGACAGCAAAGTCTGTGAACAAGTCACAAGAAAAAGAGGATTAACAAATTACTGTGGAACAGTGGGAAATCCCCCCAAACTGACCATATCTAAGTATTCGTATCTTTATCTATATCCATGTCTTTACCTGGATCAGATGTGGACATAAAAATGTCTCTGTCCTAACCCCTGCTTTCAGAGGGTTTCCCCAGCATCTTTAGGATACAGAACTGGAAACTAACACCAGAATTGAATTGCATTATTTGTACTTTGGAAGTTAATTTAATGGTACATTGTACAAAGATCCTAGTTCCTGTAGCAAAACTTACCTAGTGGGCATTTCTCAATGAAGCCCCTCTTCCATTTCTTCTGTTCTTTTTGAGACAGGGTCTCACTCTCTAGTTCAGGCTGGCCTTGAACTCGATATGTAGCCCAGGCTGGCCTCAAACTCACAGCGATCTTTCTGCCTCAGCCTGCTGAGTGCTGAGATTACAGGCGTGTACCAGACTCTCATCCACCTTTTTATTCTTATAGTAACCTGTCAGTTATAATAAAAGACAAACATTACAACACAGCAGTCCTGGTTTTCAGGTGTAGAGCTGACAGTGCAGGTAGAATTTTGCCTTTACCAATTTCATTACTCTCTGTACATACTGTTTAAAAAAAAAGAAGACAGAGTGGTTTCTCTCCACCCAAGTAACCAACGCTAACAACAGAAACGCCCACAATCTTTTCTCCAAAGTAGGTTATTACTAATTCCTTTCCTTGGGTGAATTTAGGCATTAGCCCAAGGGTGGTCTTTAAAGCTTGTAAACCCTTATTAGTCATTTGTATTTAATTTCCATCTATGAGACTGTTAAAAGCAAAATTAAAATTACAAAGGTGCTGGAGAAATTGCTAAGCACTTTGGCATAAGTGCTGCCTACTAGCAGGAGGAAACCAATTTGAGCTTCTGTATGTGTTTGACATATCTAATGTGTTTTGGATTGTGCATGAAGAACGTCTGAGAAATTTGTAGCAACTGTTTTATGAGCTAGCTATACTAGCATCTCCAGCGTTTGTTCAGCAATCAAGAACAGCCACCGAAATGATAATAAAACCTCTCCAGTGCCGCGTGGAGAAGTCCAGACATCTCAGAAGAGCCATAGGGGAAGGATTTCTCTTGCACAGACTGAAACTGAATAACTGGTGAACAGTATAAAATATTTACTGACAGTCTCTCAAGAGATCACAAATGAAGAGATAATTCAAAGAACATGGATGTACTTTTTGAGTTTATCCTAATTTTTATACAAAATTATTTTCATTTTAGTTCTTTGAGAAGATGAGTACTTATTTTTTCCCTCTTTTTTATTGTAAATAGAATTTAAAAATATACAGAATTTCAAAACAAGCTGATAGGAAATTAATAATGGTTATTATATTGCATATTGTTATTTTCAAATTAATTATTCAGGTTACCAGACATAGGCATGCAAAATTGATTAAATAATATAAGCACTAACTGTTCCTTTCAATAAACTAATAGAAATTACTAGTACAATTATTTTAGCTAGCTTGTGTATGTATATAAATTTTTTGCCCTTCCTTTTTTTCTCCTTTTCCCCATCCCAGCTGTTCTTTCCTTTGGAGCAGATTCTTTCCCTTTCATAATATCTATTTAACCTTTGGATCTTACTCACTCTTTTTTTTTTTTTTTTTGGCCTTTTTGAGACAGGGTTTCACTATGCAGCTCAGGCTGGCCTTGCACTCACTTCGTAGCTCAGGCTGGCTTTGAATTTGCAGTGATTCTCCTGCCTCAGCCTCCCGAGTGCTGGCATTACAGGCGTGTGCCACCATGCCCGGCTTTTTATTCATCCTTTCAGTATCTTACACTAGGGATCAAATACGATGTTTACATATAAGTACTACATGTGAGTCTGATTTATTTCACTTATGAGTATGGTCTCTAGTTGCTTCCATTTACTTATAAAAGCCTTGAGTTTATCTTTCTTTGTAGCTAAGTAATACACCTTTGTATAAAAATGTCATATCTTTTTTATCCATTCTTCGGTTAATGGGCATTTGGACTGTTTCCAAGGTTTATCTATTACGAATTGGGCTGCTGTAAACATGCGTGCATATATATCACTGTGGTATGATGTTTCTTAATTCTTCTGGGAAAATATGCAGAAGGCTAATAGCTGGGTCAAATGGGACCTCTAATCCTAGTTTTGTGAGGAATCTCCACACTGATTTCCACAGTGGTTGTACCAGTCTACTCTCCCACCAACAGTGGAGAAGGTTCCTTTTTTCCCACAACCCCACCAGCATTTGTTATTGGTTGATTTCTTAATGATAGCCATTTTTTCTGGGGTAAGATGGAATCTCACTGTTTTTTAAATTTGAATTTCTCAAATGACCAGTAATGTTGAATATTTTTTTGTATATTTATTTCCCATTTGTATTTCTTAATCTGAGAAGTGTGTATTCATCTCATGTCCATTTTTCAATTGGGTCTTTGAATTTAAGGGGATTGATTTTTTTCGGTTCTTTTTTTTTTTCAATTTTTTACTTTAAAACTTAAAAAACTGACAAAATGACAATGAATAAAAAATCAAAACAACAAAAATGATACATGACCTCAAGACAAAATGATAGAAATTTACAATGGTTGCTATTATTACATACTGTTATCTTCAGTGAAGTTGCTCCATCCATTAGACATAAGAATGTAAGATTGGGCAGAAACAAGGGAAGATGGCAACCGGGTAGGCAGCAGAGAGAGAACCTCCCAGAGGATTACCACCCAGACAATGGAATATAGCAATATGAAGACAGAAAGGAGAGAGGTGTGTACCCTGAACCCAAGAAGGATCTGAAATGGGAACTGAAGCCCTAGGAAAGACCAAGCAAAACCTCTCCTGGAGGAAGGGATCGGAGGGGCGCCGTGGCACAGTCGGAGGGAGAAGAGACGGAGAAAGAGGAAGCCACTGCTTCAAACACACTCTTGGCCCAAGCCCTCGTTCCAGCAATCACAGCTTCAGCTTCGGAGACCCACGCTCATGGAAGCCTCCCGACTCGGCCGGGGGAGAGCGGAGTTCCAAGAGCTGGTCCAGGTCTGGAGAGGAGAGGGTGCAGCCAGGAAAAGAGGCAATGGCGGTTGGGAACTGTGGTCAAATCCAGTGTGAGGATGAGAGGTTGCAAGAGCCACTGAAGCGGAGTCCCCACCCCGCAGCAACCTTCCTAATCAGCACCTGGTGGCAAGGTGGAGCCAGAGCAGCCAGTACACATCCCACTACACCCAGCTCTATGCCTGCCTCCAGGCTGTAGCCTCCTGCCTCTCCACTGTGTGGGCGGCCGCCAGTGGGGAGCGGTGGGGTGCATCGGCAGCGACATCAGAGCCACAGCAACTCCCAGGGATCCAGCCAAGGAACAAGCGGGAACTGGAGCACAACAGCAAGAGAGAGCTGCAGATGGAGGTGGATCACACGGCCCGACGCCCTTCTCACTCCAACATCAAGCAGGAAGCATGAACTGAGTTACTGGGCTTCAGCTCCCACCCTGAACGCCCTCTGTGAGCACCTTGAGCCTCAGCGGCCTGTGCAATCACCACCTGTTCCTGACAGCAATGGGACGAGTCCACAGGCCTCAGGACTCACCCCAAACTACTAATACGAGCGACAAGAGTGTCTCCATACTGCTTGCATATATGAACCTTGTATGAACCTATGGCGACCAGCTAGGCAGCAGAGAGAGCACCTTCCGGAGGAATGCCACTCAGACATAGGAATATAGCAACATGTGAAGGACAGAAAGGAAAGAGGTGGATATCCTGAACTCGAGAAGGATCTGAAATGGGAACTGAAACCCTCGGAAAGTCTAAGCAAAACCTCCTCTGGAGGAGGGGATCAGAGATCTGCCATGGTGCAGTCGGAGGGAGACAAGACGGAGAGGGAGGAGGTTGCCGCTCCAAGCACACCCTTGGCCCACGCCCTCGTTTCGGCATTCACAGCTTCAGCTTCGGAGACCCATTGCCCAGCTGCAAGGGGTGGGGAGCGGTAATGGTGGAGATCAGGAGGAGGTGGGAGGAGAAGAAAGGGCCTCTGGCATCAAGGCAACGGGACAGAGCCAAAAGGGTCACAGAGGGCGCCCCGATGGGGGCGCATGCCCCGGGCCGCTTCGCTATGGGCCCTGCAGCTGCTCCGCTGTGGGCCCCGTGGCTGCTCCGCTGTTGCTCCGCAGTGGGCCCCAGTGCTGCTCTGCTGTGGGCCCCGTGGCTGCTCTGCTGAGGGCCCTGCTCAGGGCACCTCATGGACTGGACCCGCCCCCACCCATAGCACGACGACAGGGTGGAGCCGGGCGGCAGCTGTATCTCTTCCCAAGGCGAGAGTCCAAGGATATAGATAAACCCAGGAGTACAGTTATTATCACAGGGAAGATGACTGATTGAGTGGTAGGGCAACGGAGATGAGGGAGGAGAAAAATTGAATGATCAGATGGGCCATCATCTGTGTAACTGAGTAACAAAGATGAAGGTAACATTATGTAGGACAGCATCCAGAGCTAATTCCCTTCTATGTTCTCTAGAATTCTGTATTTCCTCAGTCGTTTTTGTATTAACAGAAGTGAAGATAACTTTATATTATACAGCATCCAGTGCAAATTCCCTACTATCGTCTCTATAATTTTGTATTTCCTTTAATGTTTTTGTGTTAACTAATGTGAAGATAACTATGTAATACAACATCCAGTGCTAATTCCCTACTATATTCTGTATAACTTTGTATTTTCTGTATTGTTTATGGCTTTTCTGGTTCATATGTCTCCATTCTTTTGTCTTTAAAATAAAACTAAAAAAAGAATGTAAGATTGATCAAACAATCAAACAAAGTAACAATTAAAAGAAATAAAAATAATTTTAAAAATTGGAAATAACATGGAGCTTCACCATACAAAATGGTAGTTCCACAATGGTTCTTATACTGCATGTTGTTTTTAGATCAGTCATTCTGATTACCAATTCAAGCATATAAAATTGGTTAAGAATAAAGAAAAATTTATATACTGATGGCTCCTCTCAAAAAATGACAGACATTAGCAATACACCTATTCCAGCTATCCTTATATATACATATAAATTTTGTCCTTCATTTAAAAAAATCAACAGAACAGAAACAAATACAGAAACAAAACAGAGCAGAGAGCAATAAAAATGATACAGAATTTCAAAACATGGTGATTGGATAATTAAGAATGGTTGTTATACTACACAATGTCGTCTTCAAAATGGTTGCACATATGACCAGATATAGGCATGCAATGTTGATCAAACAATTATACACTAACAGTTCCTTTCAATAAAACAACAGATATTAGTAGTACAACTATCCTAGCTATCCTGTGCATATATGTATACATGTTTTTCCCTCTTCTTTCTTTTTCCTCTCCCCTCCATCCCAGTTGCTCCTTCCTATTTGATCAGTTTCTTTTCCCTTTCACAATATCTATTGTACCTTTCAGATTTTATTTACTCTTTCAGGTTCTTATAGGAGGTAGGACATATGATGTTTATACATGTGAATCTGACTTATTTCACTAATGAGCATGGTCTGTCTTAATAGCTGAATAATATTCCATGTATAAAAGTACCATATGTTTTTTATCCATTCCTCAGTTCATGGACATTTGTGTTTCCAGAATTTAGCTATTACAAACTGTGCTGCTATAAACAGAGGTGCATATATATCACTGTGGTATGATGTTTTCAGTTCTTCTGGAAAAATACCCAAGAGGGGAATAGCTGGGTTGAATGGGATCTCTAATCCTAATTTACTGTGGAATCAACAGACTGATTCCCACAGTGACTGCACCAGTTTACACTCCCACCAACAGGGGAGAAGTGTTCCTTTTTCCCCACATCCCCTCCAACATTTGTTATGGGTTGATTTCTTGATGATGGCCATTCTTTCTGGGGTGATATGGAATCTCAGTGTTGTTTAAATTTGCATTTCTTGAACGACTAATGACACTGAACATTTTTTCATGTATTTATTTGCCATTTGTATTTATTCATTTGAGAAGTATGTATTCATCTCAGATGCCCATTTTTGGACTGAGTCTTTGAATTTCGGGTGCCTGGTTTTTAAAAAAATTTAGTATGTTCTAGACAGGAGTCCTTTGAGGGAGAGTTGGGTAGAATTTTTTTCTTAAGTTTTGGGTTTTCTTTGCACCCTATTGGTGATTTATTTTGATGTGCAAAAACTTTTTCAATAAGATGAGATTCCAGTTGTTGATTCTTTGAAGTACTTCCTGTGCAGTTCGGTTTTTGTTTGTGAACTCTCTACTTACCCCATATCTTCAAGACTTTCACCTACTTTTTCTTCCATTAGATCTAGTGTTTCTTTTTTAATATTTAGATCTTCAAGTCATTTTGACTCTATCTTGGTGCATGGTGATAGGTTTGGGTTTAGTTCTAGTTTTTGGTATATGAAAAGCCAGTTTTTGTGGCACCACTTATTGAAGAGGTTATTGTTTTTCCAGTGAACATGTTTGGCCCTTTTGTCAAAGAAAAGTGGCTGCGTGTCTTTATGTTTGTGTCTACATCTTTCAGTCTGTTCCGTTGATCTTCAGGTCTTTTTTTTTGACAATACCATGCTAAATCACAGTAGCTTTGTAGTATAATTTCAAATCTGGGATTGTAATACTTCTTGCCTTGCCTTTGCTGCCCAGGATTGCTTTTGCTATTCTGGGTCTATTCTGGTTTCAGATAAAGTTTAGGAATGTTTTCTCTAGGTCTGTATGGTATACAGACAATTCCAATGCAATTCCAATGAAATGAGGCCATTTCATTGGAATTGCATTGAATCTGTATAACAATTTTGGGAGTATGGCCATTTTCACAATGTTGGTTTTTCCTATCCATGAGCAAGGAATATCTTTCCAGTTTTTAAAATCCTCTTCAATCCTTTTTCTGAGTAGTGTAATTTTCATTATATAGATCTTGTACTTCTTTTGTTAGATTAATTCCTAAGTATTTCAGTTTTTTGGATACTATGGTGAAAGGTATGGTTTTGCTTATTTTTCTCTCAGTATGTTTGTTGTTTTTGTATAGGAATGCTATTGATTTTTGAGTGTTTTTTTATCCAGCTATGCTACTGAATTTGTTGATTAATTCTAGGAGTCTTTCAGTAGAGTTTTTGGGTTCTTCTATATAGAGTATCATGTCATCCGCAAATAAAGATAATTTCACTTCTTCCTTTCCTATATTTATTCCTTTCATTTCTCTCTCTTGTCTAATTGCTGTACCTAGTGTCTCTAGAACTATGTTGAATAGGAGTGGTGATAGTGGACATCCTTGTCTTGTTCCTGATTTTAAAGTGGAAGCTTTCAGTTTTTGTCCATTTAGGATGATGTTGGCTATTGGTTTGTCAGAGATGGCTTTTATCAGATTGAGGTAAAGTCCATCTATACCAATTTTCTGTAGGTTTTTTAAAAAATCATGAATTTATGTTTGACTTCATCCAAAGCTTTTTCTGCATCTATTGAGAGGATCATGTGATTCTTGTCTTTGCCTCTGTTGATATGGTGTATTATATTGATTGATTTGTGTATATTGAACCATCTCTGCATTCCTGGGATGAATCCCACTTGGTCATGGTGTGTTATCTTCTTGATGATTTGCTACATTCTGTTAGCTAGTATTTTATTGAGAATTTTTGTATCTATGTTCATTAGGGAGATTGGCCTATAGTTCTCTTTTTTGGTTAGTTATTTTTCTGGTTTTAGTATCAGGATAATACTTGCCTCCAGGAATGAGTTTGGGGAGAATTGCTTCCCTTTTTATTTCTTTAAGGAGTTTGAAAAGAATTGGTATTAAATCTCTAAATTTCTTGTAGAATTCAGCTGCAAATCCAGCAGGACCTGGGCTTTTTTGTTGTTGTTGTTGTTATTGTCGGTATGTTTTTTATTACATTTTTAATTTCATTGGCTGATATTGGGTTATTCAAGATTTTTATGCCTTCATTAGGCTTTGGTAATTCATATGCATCTAGGAATCTGTCCATTTCTTCAATGCTTTCCATCTAATGAGAGTAAAGATTTTTAAAGTAGGTATTGATGATCTTCTGAATTTCTACAAGATCTGTAGGGATAGCACCTGTTTCATTCCTTATTGCATGGATTTGAGTTTTTTCTTTCCTTTTTTTTTTTGTTAAGGTTGGTTAGGGGTTATCAATTTTATTTATTTTTTCAATAACCAACTCTTTGATACATTAAATCTTTGTATTGTTTTCTTAGTTTCAATTACATTAATTTCTGCTCTGATTTTTATAATTTCCTCCCTTTTTTGGGCCTTGGGATTAACTTGCTCTTTTTTTTCTAGACGTTTGAGGTGTAATGTAAGGTTGTTTATTTGTGTTCATTCTATTTTCCTGATGTGGGAATCCACTGCTATAAATTTCCCTCTGAGGAGTGCTTTCAGTGCATCCTACAGATTCCAGTAGTTTGTATCTGAATTTTCATTTGATTGCAAATAATGTTTAATTTCTACTTTAATTTCCTCTGTTGCCCATTATCCATTCGGGAGGAAGTTATTTAATTTCCATGTGTCTATGGAGCTCTTGCGATTTCTTTTATCATTTATTTCCAGTTTCATTGCACTATGGTCCGATAATATGCGTGGGATAATTTCAATTCCTTTGTATTTACTTAAGCATTTTCTATGTGCTAGCATGTGATCTATTTTAGAGAATGTCCCATGTACAGCTGAGAAGAATGTTTATTCTAATGTTGGGTGGAATACTCTGTAAAGGTCTTCTAAGTCCATTATTCACACATTTGGTTTAGTTCTGTTATTTCTTTGCTTATTTTTTGTCTAGTTGATCTATCTCTTTGTGACAATGGGGTGTTAAAATCCCCTGTTACAATTGTGTTATTACTTACTTGATTTTTCATGTCTGTTAAAATTTGTCTTATATAATTGGGTGCTCCTATATTTGGTACATACATATTTATGATTTTTATCTCTTCCTCTTGCAAATTTTCCCTTAACAAGAATATAGTGACTTTCTTTATCTCTTTTGATCATTGTTGGTTTGAAGTTCACCTTGTCTGCAAACAAAATAGTTACTCTGCTTTCTTCTGGGTTCCTGTCACATAGAGTATTGTTTTCTATCCTTTGACTTTCAGTCTGTGGATTTCCTTTTGAGTTAAATGCATTTCTTGTATGCAGAATATTGATGGATTTTGTTTCTTGATCCACTCTGCCAGTCTGCTTCTTTTGATTAGTGAATTGAGGTCATTTACCTTAATGGTTATTAATGATATGCACTGACTTATCCTTGTCATGTTATTTTCCCACTGTTGGTTCTGTACTTTCCCCTCTGTTTAACTGTGTACCCTTCTTGGTAGTTCTTTGCTATTGTTGGTCTTGAGATTGTGGTCATTTTTATCTCTTTGTAGAATATCTTTCAGCACTCTTTGTAGGATTGGTTTGGCATTCATGAATTTCTTCATGTCATGGAAGTATTTTATTTCTCCATCAATTTTGAAAGATATTTTTGCAGGTTACAGCAGTATGGGTTGAAAATTGTTTTCTTTCAGGACCTGTAATACTTCACTCCAAACTCTTCTTGACTTGATGGTCTGTGTTGAAAAGTCTGCCATGATTTTGATGGACTTTCCTTCACAGGTGATCTGTTTCTTCTCTTTAACAGCTTTTAATATCCTGTTCTTTTGCTCAATTTCTGGAATCTTGATTATTGTGTATCTGGGTGTGGATTTATTATGGTTATGGCTAATTGGGGTTCTATATGCTTCACTTACGTGTATATAAGATTCTCGTCCCATGCTTGGAAAATTTTCTGCTGTTACTGCAGCAAATAGTCTTTTTAGGCCATTCATGTTGTCTCCTGTTCTTTTGCTGACACATGTCAGCCTTATATTGTTTTTCTTTGCCTCATCTTTCAACTGTTGAATTCTTATTTGCTGCTCCTTTGATGCTTTTAAGAAATCTCATCTTTTACAATCACTAGCTGCAATGATGCCTTCAAGGTCTGAGAGTCTATCTTCTGTTTCATTCAAGTGGTTCTTCCAGATTTCAATGGAATTTTTAATTTCCTGAATGTCTCTTTGAATGTTTCATGCATTCTAATTCTGTCCTATACTGTTCATCCAAGGTTTCCAGCATTTTTCTGTGCTCCTCTATTGTCTTAATCTGTCTTCTTTTGATATGCTCATTAATTCTTTCATTATGGTGGTCATTTCTTTTTTAACTTGAGCAATTATTTCTGATCTGATTTCCTCTGTGGCCTGTTGTAGTTGATTCTTTACTTCGGTTGCTATCATTTCAGAGATTTCAGGTGTGTCACTTCCATGTTCTTCCATGTTGATGTTTCGTGGACTTGTTCTGGGTGGGGTGTTTGGCTGAGATTGCATTTTGCTTCTTTCTTTTATCGTTTTTAAATCTCCCTAGGTTTCCAGCGATTCAGGTTCAGTCCTGAGATGGCAGCGGGGGGCAGAGCCAGAGGACCTGGGCACCCAGACAACTCACCCAGGTTTCACGAGTCAAAGTCCCCTCCCATGATGGTGGCAGGGGGTGGGTCTGTAGGATCCAGGACCCCAGGTAGGGGTTCAATTCTTTATATGTTCCAGATAGAAGTTCTTTGTCTGACAGACAGTTGGGTAAAATTTTTTCCCAATTTGTTGGTTTTCTTTTTACTCTGTTGGTGATTTCTTTTGATGTGCAAAAACTTTTCAATAAGATGAGATCTCAGTTGTTGGTTCCTTGAAGTATGTTCCATGTAGTTTGCTTTTTGTTCATGAACTCTCTACCTACCCGTATATCTTGGATATTTTTACCTACTTTCTCTTCCAGTAGATTTGGTGCTTCTGTTTTAATATTTAGGTCTTTGGTCTATTTTGACTATAGTTTAGTGCATGGTGGTAGACATGGGTCTAGTTTCAGTTTGGGACATGTGGAAAGCCAGTTTTTCCAGCACCATTTATTAAAGAGGCTATCTTTCTTCCAGTGAACATGTTTGACTCCTTTGACAAAAATAAGGTGGCTGAATGTGTTTATAGTTGTGTCTGGAGGGAATTAAAAAGCAGCTACCTACATGCTGACATAATTCCCTAGCTTTTTTTCTTTTTCTTTTTGATTCAACAAAAACGCTACTTTAGGGTATATATTGTACAGATAAACAGCTTTGAACTCAGTTCTGTTTCCATTCTGCCCAGAGTTTTGTAGTGAACTTTGCCAATTTTTTTCGCTGTTGTTGTTTCTCTTTTTGTACTACTTTACTAACTAAAATCACCTTACAGGACAATCTTCTGACTCTTAATAATTGATGGTTTTGAAAAAGTATTGAAAAGTCAGGAAAAGGTGTGTTTATAAATTTGAATATTGTCCACTTGAATTCTTTGACAAATTATTATTTTGGTGATGCTGTTTGGGGGAATATACCTCTTTAAGGTAGTCTGAATCACATTCCTCTGATTTAGGGCAGAGGTGTGGTGGAATATGAAGAGAATTCCTTTTGTGCTTTTTTTGGTGTCTTGAGCTCATTGGAAAATACACTAGAGGTAGGAATGGAAACTGGTGCGGCTGGAAGGAAGAGAGATGTTTTCTGGGACTGGGTCAGTCCCAGAATTTCTGGATCTCAGGAGAAGCAGGAACTCAAGGTGAGATCTGTGGTGGTAGCAGAGGTGACATAGCCTTGGGAGACACTTACATCATGCTTCTGATGACCTGGATTTGGGTACCCATACTGCAGCCTCACAGTATCTCCACATTACGGCTAGTTATGGTGATGTTACAACTGTCCGTTTTGAAAAAGATCAAAGTGTTTAAACAATTTTAGGAAACCTTATAATAACAATGGAATTGGCCAGAAAATAGATATTACTCTCCATTTTCTGGAACTTGCTAAATCTTACATGCTTTTGAAGACCCCAGGAAGGAAGAAATTCCTGTCAATAGTGACTGAGATTGAATTTCCTAGTCCCTGACATACAAACATTCAAGTTGCAAATGTTTACAGATATCAACAGACCTCACATTATGAACATTTGTAGATGCAACAAGTCCTGTGGAAATAGCTCATGTGTCTGCTGGACATTGCTACAGTTGTCCCGCTCTGTGCTTACTGTACAACCCTCAATCAGAGCCCCAGGGTGTCTGGAAATGAGAGGAGAAGCAGTCATGATGTGGAAGAGCTGATAGAAACTGCAAGAGAATGAAAATAGAGACAAAGGTGAAAATAATGATAAGATTGAACCATCGCAAAAATATGGTAGATAGCACTCATTCTTACAGCATGAATTGTTCAACCACTGGCACAATTCTAAAGAACAAGGACAAGATGGTGGAACATTTTGAAAAGTGCTGTGCCAGTGAAGTCAATAACAGTGTCCAAACAGCATGGTAAAGTGATAGAGGAGATGGAGAAACTTCTCTGTGTGTGGATGAAGATTGGCGTCAGTGTGTATTTATGCTAAAAGTGTATAAGACTCACTTTGTCAGACTTATGCATGAATTAGACTTTTGCACATTCTCCTGGAATGGGATTCATTCATAAGTTGGAGCCTCACTGTATTAAACTTTGAGGACCCTTGCTGGATCAGAAGGTTTTATCTAAGTAGAATGGAATAAATCCCCAGGAAATCTAGCCAAGCTCAAGTCTACCTCAGCTGCAGGAATGCTCACTGCGATGGCTTGAATTTGTCCCCTAAGTCTGCATGTTGGAAGCCTGGTTCCCAGTGATGCAGCACTGGGAGGTGGGGGTCTAATGAGCAGTGATTGAGTCATGAAGGCTATGCCATCACAAGGAGGCTAAGGCCATTAGGTCAGGAGACTGGCTTAGTCATCAAAGTGAATTCAGCTCTCCCCTGCAATCTTGCTATCACAGCCCTTACTCTTGCCATGGGCTGACAAAAAGTCCTGCTATGATGCACAGCCTTGCTCTTAGACACCTCTGCCTGCAACACAGGAGCCACATGAATCTCTTGTCCTTTACAAATCATAGTCTCAGGTATTCTGTTATTGCGGCAAAAAATGGACTAAAGGATACACTTAATTTTCATACATTTGCATTCATTTCTGGCTAGTTCTTCGTTCCTGAGTATTACACTGTAGTATTTATCTTTCAACCTGACCTGTACAGTGGCACTGGAACAAGCACCTACAAAACAGAAACACAGAAGTGGAATTAGGTAGCTTTGATATTGCCAACATAGAATCACAGACACCTCAAATAGAATCTTCAAAGAAGTACAAAAATTCTGTCCTCATTATTATTCCTATTACTACCTGAACATGCACATCGATTGTGCCTGTGCAAAGCATCAAAAAACATCACTTTATTAAATATTTCAAATTTTGGAAGTGTTCTGAAATGAACATTTAAAAGCTTCAGGTTAAAGTAAAATCGCTATTGGTAGAAGCGTGCCTTAATTTTAGGAAATTTAATTTTGAAGAACGGGAACTAAAAGTTATGAAAAAAAGAAATAGAGACAAAGGGAGGTGAGCGACACATGACATACCAGATCCTGCAGTTAGCACTGGGAAGGGAGCCCTGGGCCCAGCCACCCCGGCGGACATTTCTCCCTGAGTGCTGCCTACACCTTCTCCTAGGCGTGCTGCTTGCCTTCCTCTTTTTCTGAGCTGCTTCTTCGTGTCCTCTGCCTGTTGTCTTCTTTTTCTCAGAGAAATTAAGAATACTTGGAATGTTAACCACTTTTGTAAGATTCTTCTGTTTTGTTTTACTTTAATTCTCTAATCCATATGGATTTCACTTTGGCAGAAGATAAACCACCAATTGAACATTTCTCAAATGACTATATAGTTACTTCAATGTAAGTTCATTGATTAATAAAATTTTAAATGCTGAATTAAACTACAACTTTTATCCCTCCTATGTCACTGACCCTCTTTTAATACTATTCCTTGGGCTAATACCATATAGTTTCACTATGTCATACATTGTAATACACAACAGGAGAAGTTTTCATCTCATTATCCTTTTCTTCCAGAAATAAACTGATCATTACAACTGAACATATGTTTTCCACATTTTCCAAATTTATATGTTACAATTCTAACTCTCAGTGTGATAGTATTAGGGGGTCTTGACAGATGACTTAGATCATAGGCGTGGAGCCCTCAGTAATGGGATTATTGCCTGTTTAAGAGAGCTCAGAGAGCTGTCATCCTCTTTGGCCACAGGAGCCCTCAAGGAAGTCTGCAGTTTATAATGGGGACAAAACTACTACCAGAACCTAACAACACTGGTACTTGGATTTTAGACTTCAGGCCCCGGAAATGTGAGAAATATATTTCTGTTGTCGTAAGCCACATAGTTGTGACAGTAGATTGCAACAACCTAAACCAAGACATTGACTTTCTGGCACACGTACTGGTCCTGGGGAACCTAAGAATGGTTTTAGCAATACTGTTCCTTCCCATCTCAATTTTACCAGAATTTTTATGGCCATTGCCTCAAATTATAGATTAATGTGGATGAAACAAATCTTCAAATTAAGTTTTGTCATCTAAAAGCACAGGACTCTTCATTCAAGTCTCTTCACAGGGTTTTAATTATGTAGGTGTTACATATTTCTTAGTAAATTTGTTTATAAATTTTATTTTATGCTATTGTTGGAATCTTCTTTTTTATAGTTTTGTATTTTCAAACTGATTATTATGTTACAAAGGCAAGTTTTCAGTTGTTGTCCATTTTATTTTTAGCTAATTATATTTCTGAGTCCTATTTATTTTTAATAGTTTCTTGGGTTTGTAGGTAGTGGTAAATTGCTCCCACAGCTGTGTTTGCATAGTGGTACCCTCATATTTGTCCTTTATTCACTCTTTTCTTGTCATAGTTAGCATTTCCAATCCTACCATAATTGAGCTGCCTTGCATTTATCTTGATTTTATGCAAATTTTACCACAGTAGCAGCTTTTAACTTTAAAAAGCTGCTGTGTATCTCATTTTTCTGTATTTTGCATATCTCACACTGAACAAGGTATTTTCACTTTTTGCTCTGTGGTATTTTTAAGGTATAAAAAGCAACGCATTGATTGAATTCTTTATTTCCAAGTTGTGTCTCTGTCCCATCCATTCCCACCTCCAACTATAGGCTTTGAAAGAGCAGGGTAGGAACTGTGGCTAAGAATTGCTGTTCCTTACCCACCATAGAGTATGACTCCTGTTGGATGGCTGTTGAATATTTGGGTACTTGGAAAAGCATAGCAAGTTATATAAAATATATTTTATAATCTTGAACTACCACCTTCGTAGAATGAAACCCCTATAAGGTATGCTTTTAATGGTGTGAATTTTTAATATTTTAACTTTAAAATTTACCTGTAGATTATTTCATCACATAAAAGTCATAAACATCTTAACATGATGATTTTAGGCAAAGTGATTTAAGTAATTGTTTAGATATGAAGACTCAACTTTTGATCAATTAGAAGTGAAAGGAAAGTCAGGAACTCTGAGTTAATAAGTGAAATCCTGAATTATAAAAATCTGGGACTACAATGCTAAGTGAAATAAATCAGGCACATAAGTTTTTAAGTTTTAAAGATAAAAAAATGAAAACATGTCAATGAACATACATACATTGAGAAAATAACACAAATACAATACAAGCAATACAAAATCTCAGGCAAAGTGATAGGAAATTAACAATGATTGTTGTATTACATATTGATATCTTCAATTTGGATACTCAAATAAACAAATATAGACATGTAAGATTGATCATACACTTAAACATTAACTATTCCTTTCAATAAAACAATGAAAGTCAGTGTTACCACTATGTTAGCTATCCTGTGTATACATATATATTTTTTTCTCCCTTCTTTCTTTTCCCTCATCCCAGTTGTTCTTTCTTTTTGAACAGTTTCCTTCCCTTTCACAATGTCTATTGTACCTCCTAGACTTTATTCACTCTTTCAGGTGCTTACACTGCTGAGATAATAGAGTGTTCACACATGCAGGTCTGATTTATTTCACTTACAAGTATGGACTCTAGTTG
>PVLD010018127.1:0-39902 GCA_004027595.1 Dinomys branickii | reverse complement strand
CCGATCCCCGCTTCTTCCCCGCGGGGATCGTCCCCGGCTCCCAGCGTCTGGGACTTTCCCACGTCTCGCCCCGGCAGCCTGGTCCGCCCTACCACATCTCCCCCAGCATCTCAGAGAAATACGCCCAGTGTAAACTTCCCAGCCGAGGTTCCGGCATTCACGCTCACCAAGTCTGTCTCGAGCTGGTGGTGTTTATTAAGGAGGTTCGCTCCCTTGCTGCTCACCCGGTCGCCATCTTCCCCGGATCCTCTAAACACAGATTTTAAAAAGCAGTATTTAAAAGAATAGGATAGCCAGATATGGTGGCACATGCCATAATCCCAGCACTGAGGAGGCTGAGGCAGAAAGATCACTGAGAATTTGAGGCCAGCCCTGGCTACAAAGTGAGTTCAAAGCCAGTTCAAGGCCAATGTTACAGTGAAACCCTGTCTCAAGAAGGACAAAAAAATAAATAAATGAACAGGATATCAGCGAGCTAGCTGTGCAGCAATTACTATAATCCTAACATTTGTGAAATTAAAATCCCAAGGTAGAGAGCATAAAATTTTTCCAAGCTTATTGGCAGAAGATTTTACAAATTTAATGAAAATAATATGCCACTCAATCCCAAGGGCAACAAACTCCAACTACAAAAACATAAGGAAAACCACATCAAGGTATACAGTAATCAAATTTCTCAAAACCAGCAAAAAAAAAAGAAAGAAAGAAAAAAGCCAGATGTGGTGACACAAAACTGTAATTTTAGCAGTCTAGAGGATCACAGATTCAAGCCCACCTGAGCAACTTAGCAAGACCTGTCTCAAAATTTGAAAATAAATAAATAAAAAGGACTGGGGTGTAGTTTAGTGTGAAGGACTTGGGTTCAATCCCTCACACTGCAAAGAAAAGGAAGAAAGTCAAGAGGAATGAAAGGAAATTAAAAGTCAACTGAAATAAAGGAGATATTATATGCAAAGAAACAAAAAAGAATGATAGATTTCTTCTCAGCAAACAAAAGTACTAGCAAGAAGACAATGGAGTGACATCTTTAAGGAACTGAAAGAAGAAAAGCTGTTAACAGAATTGCCCCAGTGAAAATATTTTTCAAAACTTAAAAAATAAAAAGCTTTTCTAGAAATTCTAACCTGAAAGAATTTACCACTAACAGACCCACACTGCAAGCAATATAAAGTCCTTCAGAAAAAAGGAAAATGACACCACAGGAAAATATAGGCTTATATGTAATACAACAACCATTGTTAATTTCCTACCACTTTGTCTACAACTCTGTATTGCTTGTATTGTTCTTATGCTGTTTTGTAAATGGATGTCTGTTTGTTAATATGTTTTCTTTTTTTATTTTTAAAATAAATTTTAAAAGATGAAATACAGGCTTATACAAAATAATGACAAACAGTAGAAATAGCAACTACATGAGTAAGATTCTATTATCATCATTCAAATATGCTATAAAAGATCATTGCTTGTTCAAACAAAAACAGTCACAATATAGTCCCAGTGTTTTATTACATTTCTAGAAGTAAAATACATGAGAACAATAGCACAGCACTGGGAAAGGGAGAAATGAAAGCATACTATCATGATTTTTTGTGCTACATAATATAACTTGAATATTGACCGTGATAAGAAAAAATATATATATACTATAAAGCCTAAAGTAACCACGAAAATAGCAACAAAGAATGATAGCTAACAAGCCAACAAATGAGATAAAACTGAATCATAGAACTATTCATTGACTCCAAAAGAAAGTATCCCCAAAAAAAGATGAAAAGGGAACAAACAACACCTAGGACAAATAGAAAACAAATACCAAAAAATAAAGTTAACCATATCAGCAATTACATTGTGTCCCAAATAAAAAGAGAAATTGTCAAGTTAGATTTTTTAATAGATTGCCTGCAACAAATGAACTTCAAATATAATGAGACAAATAGGTTAAGAGTAAAACCCTGGAAAATTATATATCAGGGTTAGGGTTATCAGGGTTATATATAACCCTCATCAAAAACCGATGTTATAATGGCAAAGAGATCAATCGTATCAAGAAGATACAAATTCATGTAACCAGTAATAATCTTCAAAGTATATAAGGTAAAAACTGGTAAGACTACAAGGGGAAAGAGACAAATCCATATTTATGGTCAGAGATTTCAAAACTGTTTTTCAATAATTGCTAGAACAAGTACACACAAAAAAATCAGTAAGGATATAGAAGATTTGAACAACTCCATCAAGACAACTTGACCTAATTGACATTCATGAAACACATCACTCAGTAGGAGCAGAATACACGTTATTTCCAGGTGCATTTAGAACCTTTAACAAAAGAAACCATACTCAGGGCTATAATAAAAATCTCATAGATAAAAAGGGTTCAAGCCAAATAAAACATGTTCTCTACCAACAATAGAAGTAAATTACAAATCAATAACAAGAAATGTCTAAAAATCCCTCCCAAACACTTGGAAACTAAATAATATACTTCTAAATAACCCATGGAACAGCAAAAGAAATCAAGTGGGAAACTACAAAGTATTTTAAAATAAATATTAATGAGAGCAAAACATACCTAAATTTGTGGATGTTAACAGAGTAATATGTAGGGGAAATTTTAAAAGAGCAATCACCTATATTAACAAAGAAAAAGAGTCTCTGCGCTTCTGCATCAATAAATTAGGAGGAGTAAATTAAAACCAAATTAAGTGACAGAAATGAATGACAAAATCACAGAAGAAATCAATGGCACATAAAACAAAAAATAAAGAAAATCAACAAAGACCATGGTTGCTTCTTTAAGAATACAATATGTTTTTAATTTATAAACCTTTAGCCAGACTGATTAATAAAAATAGGGGGAACCGTAATAAGAGGAGTAAAATCATACTCAGTCTATGGATATTAAAAGCACCATAAGAGAATACAACTGTCCCTCAGGAACGATGGCAGATTAGTTCCAGAATCCCTGTTTTACCAAGATCTGCAGACACTTAAATCTCTTATATAAAATAGTACTGTCTACATATGACTGGTGTACATCTTCCTATAGACTTTAAATCATATTTAGATTATATGTAATACCTAACAGAATGTAATTGCTCTGTAAGTAGTTGTTATAATGTATCTTACATGAATGACGACAAGAAAAACCCATACATTTTCAGCATAGGCCCAAATGTTTTAACATTTTAATCTGCAGTTAGTTGAATCCATGGATGCAGAATTTAACAACATGAAGGCTGACAGTATTATGAACAACTTTTTTTTCATTTCCACATGATATTTATAACCCTCAAGTACAATATTAATACATGTCTGTCAGTTAGAAATAGCAGCTTGTTAGGCTACAGGGTTTACCATGAAACCAATTTACAAGTGTGGAAAGCAGTAGTGATCCAATACTCACCATCACACATGAATCTGTTTAGGAAATTTTTTTGATTAAAATTTTAGTATCATAAAAAATTGAAATAATACACTAAACATGCCAAAATCATTATTCACAAGTAAAGTTAAAATTGAGTGTACAAAACTCCATTTAATAACAAACTAAAAGATTTCCTGAACAGAAAGGCTAGGATGCCTAAGTGTTTTACAGTGAATGTCGGGAAAAAAATTAAGATATGACTATTTTCATGATGTATAAGGCAAAAGTTTACATAAGTATTTCAAAATATACCACTTAAGGTGTACAGTTTGTGAGATGCACTGAACAGTCATCCTTGAAGTTGAACACAGATGCTTAAAACACTGTTACCAACCCCAGCCTGTTTTCATGATGTTCAGGGAGCTGCACAATTAAAACTGTAATATTTGTTATCTCTGATAAACAGATAATACCTACGATGCTTTACAGCAATCCTCTAAGTTCTCATTTCTCTCATTTGAAATTTATCATGGCTCATTTCACAGACATATTACAGCTTTATACTGATTCGAAGTAAATGTTTTGGAACTTACATAGCCTCCAAATGAAATACAGTGTGCCACTATGAAGTATCATCCTTTCTAATAAAAGAAATAGACTTAAACATAAGCAAGACTCTTCTGTTTAAATGAACTTATATAGTTAAGCATTAACTAAATTAAAGCACAATGTAAAATAGGTAGGTCTACTAGTGTGTAAATGTCCAGTAATACACAGCAGACATTTCTAAAATGAGGAATAGATGACAATAAATAATCTTGATGCTTTAATTTATTGATATCTAACGTGAAAAACCCAAAACACACACACACACACACACACACACACACACACACACACACACAAAGATAGGACATCAGTGGGAATGGAGTGAGAACTTCAAAAAAAATCCTCTTCTCCTTAAGAGCAACAAGAACACTGGAAAAAATCAGCATTTTATAATCAATGTTTGAGAACTCTAGAACTTAACCAAAAACATAGAACAATCTTCCAAACATTTATTCAAGAGAAATGGCTGGATGTCAGTAAGAACAGAAAACCTTGTAGCATTTTTCACTTGCTCTATGTCCCTCCATGTCTCCTAAGTTCTGCAGTTGCCTTGAAAACTAACTGCGCACAATTGTGAAGTCACTTCAGTAGACAGAACAGGTCTGGAGTTCCTCAGAAGCACCACCCCTAGAGAAATGTCGTATTTTACCTGTCTGGTAGTTCTCTGGCCAACCACATTTACAATGATTGTGTTTAGTTGACCTGACTCATAGCTCACCTACTACAAGCAGCCGTTTTCCAGAATGTTTGTCAAAATAAATCATCAGCAATTCATCTAACATCACGGCTGCCTAGCACAGTAGATTACAGTTGGGGAAAATGATGCTAATTATATAGTCTAAAATGAACAACTGCAGAACAATCCATATGGAATATTATAGAGCAACTTCTGTCTGTTCCTAAATTCTTATATTAAAACCCTAACTTTTAATATCTCAGAATGTAACTATTTTTGGAGATAGGGCCTTCCCAGATGTGATTAACATGTTATCTTTTATTTTTTATTAGTTCATTTTTCCAATGCATAATGTTTACATTCCTTATGGGGAACTGGTATATGTACATGACACATTGTATTTTTTAACCATTTCCCTTCCCCTCCTCACCTCTCTCTCTCTCTCTTACTCCCTTTCACACAGGAGAAGGGTGTATTTCCCAACCTCCTACTAGCTACCATTTCTTATGCTCTCTTCTGGAGGGGTTTCTTGTAAAAGAGAAACCAAGTAATATTTAAATTTGTGTCTCCCATTTGTTTCACTTAATATTCTGGTCTCAAGTCTCACCCATTTTCCTACATGTGATTCTAGTTTACCTTACTCATAGCAGACTACTACTCCAGAGTGTATAAATACCACATTTTCTTTACCATTCACCTCTTGATGGACATATAGGCTACTTCCAAGGTTTAGTTATGAATTCTTCTGCTCTAAACAGAAGTATATATGCATCACTCTAATATGATATATTTAAGTTTTGGGGGAAGATGGCTAGCACAGGGATAGCTGGATGAAATTAAATTTCTATTTTTAGTTTATTAAGGAATGTCCATACTTATTTCCATAGTGGTTGTACTAGTCTACATTCCCAGCAACATTGTAGAGAGTCCCTGCAGCCTCACCAGCATTTGTCATTATCTGATTTCTTCATGATTGCCGGTCTTTCTGGAGTAAGATAGAACTTTACTGTAATTTTCATTTGCATTTCTCTAATGACCAGAGATGATGAACATTTATTCATGAATGATTGACAATTGGTACTTCTTGTGAGAAGCATCTATTCATTTCACTTGCCTGTCTTTATTCGGTCTTTTATTTCAGGAGATCTCTGTTTTTAGTTCTTTATATACTCTAAATGCGAGTCCTCTGTCTGGGGGACTCGCTAGCAAACAATTTCAGTTCTGTAGGTTGTTTCTTCACTCTATTGGTTGTCTCCTTTTGCTGTGCAGCATTTTAGTTGGTTTTTTTTTTTCTTTGCAGTGCAATGTGTCCAATTTTATTTCACTTAAGACTATGGTCTCAAGCTGCATCTATTTAGCATTAAATAGATGCATTCTCAATTTTATCATTCTTTATGCAGAGTAGTATTCTTTATTTCAGTAGTCTATTATATTAAAAAATCTTTTTTATCCATTCATCAGTTGATGGGCATTTGGGGTGAATCCAAGATTTGGCTATTACAAACTGTGCTGCTATAAACATGAGTGTGCATATATTACTGTAGTATGCTGCTTTTAATTCATTTGCGAAGATACCAAGAAGAGTAGCTGAGTCGAATGGGACCTCTAATTCCAGTTTTTTAGGGAATCTGCAGACCAATTTCCACAATGGTTGCTCCAGTCTACACTCCCACAAGCAGTGGAGAAGGGTTCCTTTTTTCCCCCACAGCCCCTCTAGCAGTTCTTATAGGTTGATTTCCTGATGACAGCCATTCTTTCTGGGGTGAGATGAAATCTCAGTGTTGTTTTAATTTGCAGTTCTCAAATGATCAGTGACACTGAACATTTTCTCCTGTATCTGCCACTTCTGCTTCTTCATGAAAGTGCATATTCATCTCAGATGCCCCTTTTTGGATTGACTCTTGGAATTTAGGGGACATGTTATTTCAGTTCTTTATATGGTCTAGAATCAGGCCTTTGTCTGAGGAACTGGCTGAAATTTTCCCTCCTCCACCAGACTTCATTAGAAAAATGGAAACTCAAGCAATGTGATCTGGCCAATGCATACTGGAAAGGCTGACAACACCTGCAGACAAGGGTGCAGAGTAAAAGAATGCATTTTGTTTTCTTTGATGCCTGGAGTTAAACCTGGGGCTTTCCACTGTCAAGCAAGTGCTATGCCGCTGAGCCACCACCCCAGTCCCTACAGTAACTCTGCAAGACAACTGGACAATTTGTAACAAAGATAAATGTACTTCTACCATGTAATCAGCAACCCCTGCTTCTCGGTATTTCCTTAAGTTTCTATGGCCCTCTCCCCAAAAACACAGGGACACAGATCTTTAGCACAGTATTTATTTCTTTCCTGGGACAGGATCTCGCTATTTAGCTCAGGCTGAGCTTGAGCTATGTAGCTCAGGCTGACCTCAAACATGATCCTCCTGCCTCAGCCTCCCAACTTTATAGCAGTTTTATTCACATTTGCCAAAATGTGGAGGCAACCAAGGTGTCCTACAGTAGGTAAGTGAGTACATAAAGTGGAACACCTTGACCATGGAATAATATTCAGCACTAAATATAATTGTTTTACACACAAAGAAACCCTGCCAAAGTGTGGGGATGTGCACCTGCAACCCCAGAAGGAGGTGGAGCCTGGAAGAATGAAAATTAAAGCTATCCTGGACTAAGTAGCAAGATCTTGTCTTCACAACAGCAATGAACATTGCTGGGCAGAAGCAGTCAAGAAGCCACATGTTGTCTGATTCCAAGTGTTCTGCATTGTAGAGAAACCAACCCATGGAGATGGTAGACCTGTGCTTCCCCGGGAATGAGGGGCGACTAGATGAAGCATCAGGGAGTTTCAGGGCAATGACGCTATTCTGTACGAGGGTGCATTGGACACTTGTCATCAAACATTTGTCAAAACCCACAGAATGAACCTGGCCTGGTGGTGAATGCCTGCAATCTCAGCACTCAGAAGGCTGAGGCACAAGGATTGTTGCAAGTTTGAGGCCAGCCTAGGCTACAAAGTGAGCTCAAGGCTAGCCTGAACTGCATAATGAGATCCTGCCTCAAAAGAAAAAGATAAAAACTATAGAATGGCCAGATGTGGAGGTGCATGCCTGTAACCCCAGCTACTTGGGAGGCTGGGGCAGGAGGATCACAGATTCAAAGGTAGTCTGGGTTACTCAATGAGATGCTATCTCAAAAAAAAAATTATTATTATTATTTATTTTTTGACACATGGTCTTGCTGTAGTCCAGGCTGGCCTTGAACTTGCAGCAATCCTCCTGCCACAGTCTCCTGAGTGGTGGGATTACAGGGATGTGCATGCCACACCTGGCAATAATTTTTAAAAGGTCCTAAACACAGCAGTAGGATTGAGCCCCCTGAGCTTAATCCCTGGTACCATAGACAACACAGAGAATGAAGCCTGATGTGAACCACATGCTTATATGCTCAACTTTTCTATAAACCTACATTGCTCTAAAATTACTTATAAGCCAGAGCCTGGCATGGTAACGCATACCTGGAATTCAGCACTACAGAGGCTGAGGCAGGACATCACTGCAAGTTTGAGGCCAGCTTCACGTCCATAGTGAGTTCATGACTAGCCAGAACTGTGTGAGATCCTGTCTCAAAAAAAGAAAGAAGGAAAAAAAAAAAAAGAAAATATATATATATATATATATATATATATATATATAAATTACAAGAAAACTGAAGCAAATTGTTTCTCTATAGGTAAGTACTCAGTAAGTCTGACTCTTGGTACCAAGGGAGCTGAAGGTGGCCAGAATCCCATCTTCACAGCAGCTAGGGATGCCATGTCTTTATCTGCGGGCTCCCCACTGAGACGAGAGGACATGGGGTGTATTTGTGTCCTGTTTTTTAGACAAGAGTGGGAAGACAGAAAGCTTTTTTTGTCTGGTTCTTCTCAGTCGCCCTCAGATCACAAGGAGGCCTCACACTGACTAGGGGGGCATGTCCTGGGGTGACATGTTTTGGTCTCCTATGAGATGTCTCATTTTCTCTCCCATAATTAATTTCTTCACCATCTTCTTATTCCTTTGAACACATTCAGGGCATAACGTGTTATCCTCTGTCCCTGGGGGTGGGAACGTGCAGGCTGGTAACAATGTGTGCAATCATGCTCCTGGGAGTGTCAGGGCCCCAGGTGTGACCCGCGCGGGACTGCGAGTCCAGCCTGCCACATCTGCAGAGCGAAGCTGGCGTGGACCACGCACCACCTGCCACTCGGGGCTTACAGTAAGAAGGCCTCCAGATCACTGGGCATGGGACAGGAAGTCACAGCCTTGGGCTGACCTGTGCTCGCTGCTATCCATGCCCAAGACGCCAGCATGGACTCGTGAGCGGAAATCACCACTTCCACTACGCCAGCCTCCTCCTCTTTCAAACTCACATCCAGACTTGTCACGAGGCTCTTCTTCCTGGTCCCCTGCCCTGCGTTTCTTCAAAGTCCGCTGCAGCTTGGCCTCCCTCGAGGTCCCAGGCACGTCACATTCCTGCTGGCGGTACACGTGCCTCTGGAGCCTCAAGTAGACCTCTATTTTCTGGCCTTGGTACTCAAGTTAAACTGCTGGCACCAGCTCCATAAGGTGTCCCGAGACACCTAGTTTACTGGGGGCAGGATGGTGGGCAAGGGAGACACTGCTGTTTTGTTTCTAGGTTTGGGGCAACCTTTGAGCTCTTCACTTGTGGAAGGTGACCTGCTCCTTGTAAATCCGCAGTGGATGAAATGCTTGGTTCCATGAGTTGTTTGTATTCCTCTGTAACTGGGACCAGTGTTAAAAATCACATTTTCCTCTTGTGCTTCCTCCTCTAAGACATTCTTGTGCCAGCATCTGACATCTTGAAGACTGCCTAGAAGACAAAGCCAGAGGCCCAGGCACTCTGAGACTTTCACCTTTTACCAGCTTTTTAATTTGATGTGGTCCATTTATTTATTCTTTTTACTGCTTCTGCTGCAATTGGAATTCTGTCCTGAAAGTCTTTGCCTATGTCTATGAAGAAGTTATTAACTGTAAACAAATTCATAAGAGAAGGCTTGCATCCAGTATGACTAGTGTCCTTATAGAACAGGAAGAGATACCAGACAGAAATGTCTACAGGAGGACGTACAAAAGAGGTGACCATTGGCAAGGTAGAGAGAGAGCCCCCAGGAGAAACCAAACTTGTCAATACCTTGGTCCTAAAACTCTAGCCTTCAAAATGGTGAGAAAAATTTATTTCTTCTATTTAAGCCACCCAGGCTTTAGTGTTTTCTTATAGTAGCTGTTGCAAACCACCACAGGGAGTTTTGAGTAGCTTAGATATTTACCAGGGCTTCTGGAAGATTATGCACATATGTAAAGCTGCACACATGCCAAGGCTGTGTATATACACAAGAAAGCCCCAAGAAGGCTGTACTATTCACATTGCCAGGCCGAGCATTGAAGTGTGAGGCAACATGCACACAGATTCCCTCGGCAGAGCTGACGGTGGTGGATCACACCCATATTCCCAGCTACTCGGGAGGTTGAGGGGGGAAGATGGCAAGTTTAGGGCCAGTGCCGGAAACTTAGTGAGACTTGTCTCAAAATAAAATAAAAAGTCCTAGAGATGTAGCTCAGGAATCTCTAGGTTCAATTTCCAATAATGAAAAGGAAAGCTCTCAGGAAAGACAGGAAATTTATTGATTCCAGACTTCTAATAGAATTAGAATTCAATGGCCACCCCTGACAAAGAATAGAATTAATTTATAGAAATAGTTCATAAATAACACTGAATAAGGAAAAATAACAACAAACCCTGGTGGGGGGTGGTATCTGACTTCCAAAATTGCCAAATATATTATTTTAAATGAATAGGTTAACAAAAAACAAACAAACAAATATATATATATATATATATATATATATATATATATAAGACAGCACAGGAACAAGAACAGATAGCCCATACAAAGGAAGAGGAGATGAAGAGGGAGAGTTAAGTAGAAATTTTCCCTGTCCAGATGTTGGATTTACAAGACAAAAACATTTAATCAGCTGGGCACGGTGGTGCACTCCCGTAATCTCAGCACTTGGGAGGCAGAGGCAGGAGGATCATTGTGAGTTTGAGACCAGCCTGGGCTACAAAGTGAGCTCAAGGCCAGCCTGAACTGCATAGCAAGACCCTGCTTCAAAAAAAAAAAAGACATTAAATCAATTATGTTAAAGTATTCAAAGAACTAAATAAAACCTCATCCATAAGAATTAAAGCAGGGCCTGGTTGTGACTCAGTGGTAGAGCACTTGCCAAGCCTGTATGATGCCCTGGGTTCATTCAATCCCTGGTACTAAAAGAAAAAAATAAACAATCCAAAGGCCTTATACACTCTAGCGGAAATGTAAATTAGTACAACCACTATATAAATGACTATGGAAATTCCTCAAATAACTAATAAAAGTAGAGCTACCATTTGACCTAGCTATACGTCTCCTTGTTATATTTCCAAATGTTTGCTGCAGTGCAATTCTCAATAGCTAAACTATAGAAATGGTCTGAGTGTCCACCGACTGAAGAAGGGATACACAAGATGTGGTATATATACACAGTGGAGCCTTGTTTAGCTGTAAAGAAGAAAGAAATCATATATTTTGCAGGAAAATGAGTAGAACTGGAGAGCACCGTGTTAAGCAAAATAAGTCAGACTCTGAAAGACAAGTAGCCACATTTTTCTCATATGTGGAATTTGAAAGAGGAGATCTTAAAGTAGAAGGGAGAATATTAGAGAAGAAGGAAATCACTGGGCAAGGGGGAGAGAAGGGAAGAGAGAGCAGTGGGCTGAAATGATCAAAGTACGGAATGTGTAAATACCCACTCTTCCTTACAACTGATAAAGAATGGAAGGAAAACATAAAGCCAGCGTCTCACCAAGAAGACAGAAATGCAAACCCATAGAGACAAGTAGATTAGTGGTCTCAAGGGAATAAAGGGAGCAAGAACCTGCTGTTAACAGGTATGAGGTTTCTCTGGAGGGATGTGATTCCACACTCTGGAATTAGTGTGCTGGTTGTACTTCAAGCGAATGCTGAAATCCACTGAATTTTACACTTTAAATTTTAAAAGTGAATTGTCTCTCAGTTTTTAAAACTGTATGAAGACAAAAAGATTAAAAAGAAGAAATAAATAACCTTCATAGTTTTATATCTATTAACAAAATTGAATTTGTAGTTTGAGATTCTCTGCAAAAGATGGGTTGTCTGGTGAAATCTACCGAATATTTAAGAAATGCTTCATACAAACTCTTCCAGAATATTGTTAAAGAAGGAATATTTTCCACTTCATTCTGTGAAACCAACATTATTTTGTTATGAAAACCAACAAAGATATTACCAGAAAGAAAACTAAGATCAGTCTCTCTCATAAAATGACACAAAAATTCTAAATTTAGCAAGTTGAAACTGACAATATAATGAGTATACATCATAATAAAACAGACTTTATCTCAGAAAACAGTTGAACATTCAGAAAATAATCAAAAATCCAGGCATTGTGGCACATACCTGTAATCCCAGCACTTGGGAGGCTGAGGCAGGAAGATTGCCATGAGTTCGTGGCCAGCCTGGACTACATAGTGAGTTCAAGGCCAGCCTGAACTGCATAGCAAGACCCTGTCTCAAAAGCAAACAAACAAACAAAACCAATCAATAAATTCACTATATAAACAAACTAACTAAATATTGACTGTGTATGAAGCACTGATGGAGTGACCATTCATAATTATTTAAAAATTAGGAATAAAAATGTATTCCTTTAACCTAAGGGTCAATCACAAAAAAATATAGCTTATATCATACTAATGATAGAAGATTGAATGTTTATTCTTTAATACAGGAATAATACAAGAACACAAGATGCTTTCTTTCACCACTTATTTTCAATATTATACTGAAGGTTTTGGCTACTGCAATGAGACCAAAAAGATGGAGATTAAAAAAATGCAACCAGATTACAAAGAATGAAGTAAAACTGTATTTGTAGACAGTGTAACTGCCTACTTAAAATGGAACCCATTTTTAAGAGTTACTAGAAATAACAAAGGAGTTTATCAAAATTACAATCTACAAGTTCAATATCCAAAATCAATTGCATTTTTATACACTAGCAAAAGAATAATTGAGAAATAGAATTTTAAAACATCCTGCCATCAAAAGGTTAAGTATTAAAGGGTAAACCTGACAAGTTATGCAAAGTTTATTCACTTAAAAAAAACTCAGAGGCACTGAAGGAGATCTAAAATTGAGAATGTTCTGGTACCCATGGGCTGAATACTAAATATTATTAAGATGTAAATTTCCCAAATTGATCGGTAGGCTTAACACGTTCAAATCAAAATCTAAACAGACTTCTTTGTTCTGCAGAAACTGACAAGATCATTCTAAAATTCATATGGAATGCAAAACACACAGACCAGCCAAAACAGCTTTGGAAAGGAACAAGCTGGGAGAACTCACACAATCTGATTCAAGACAAAACACAACAATCAGGACAGTATAAAAATAGATCAGTGAAACAGTGGAATCCAGAAGTAGATCCACACTGATATGAACAACTGACATTTTTAAAAGGTATAAATTCCATGGTGTGGGGATAAAATAGGTCATTTCAACCAACAGTAATAGGATATTTGGATATGTAGACGCAAAAGATGAATTTTTATCCACACCTCCATGCCTCTTTCTTTAGAAGAGATTAATTCAGAGTGTAATGTTGACCTAAGTTAAAACCTTAAGCCATAAATCTTCCGTAAGAAAACATAAAGGGAAAAAATCTTTGGGATCTTAACAGTGATCTTAACAGAAACAAAGATTTCTTAGTTAAGGCATGAAAATCATGATCCATAGTAGAAAAAAAAATGGACACAGTAAACATAAAATTAAGACCATCCACTCTTCAAAGGATGTTGCTGCCAAGAGACTAAAGAGAAAAACTGCAGAGTGGGAGTATAGATTTAGAAATCTTATATTTAATAAAATATTTACATCCAAACTCTCCAAACTCATGAATCTAAGCAACCCAACTTAAAAATTGGGAAACATTTGAACATTTCAACAAAGACTTTTGAATAGCAAATAATCCCATAAAAATGTTCAACAAATCAGTCATTAAGAAATTTTAAGTGAAAAGCACCATGGGATATCACCACATATGTATTTGAAGAGCTAAAACTGGGAACTAGCATTGTTCACATCATGCCAAATGTGAACGAGAAGGTGCAAATTCTCATATACTCTATCAAGAATATACAATGGTATCATTCCTTGGGAAAACAGACTGATCATTTCTTAAAAAGTTAAACATCTCCTATAATATGATCCAGAAATTTCACTTCTAGGCATTTACCCAAGGGAGAAAAAAAGTGTATACAAAGACATGCACAGAAACACTCATAGCAGCTTTATTTAGAATAGACCCAAATTGGAAACAATGCAAATGTCCATCAACAAGTGACCGATTAAACAAAGTGTGATATATCTGTACAGCAAAATACTACTCAGCAATCAGAATGGCCTCTCGTGCAACAAAAAGATGGATTCAATATAATTATACTGAGTAAAAGAATCAGAAAAATATGATCCTGTATAAGTCCAATCATATAAATTCTAGCGAAATGAAATTAACCTATAATTACAAAAAAGTGGTTGTCCAGGCCTGAAGGGAGGGACAAAAGGATAGGCTAATGAGAAGCACAAGAAGACATTTGGGGATTGTATTTCTCAGGTTTTTGCACATCTATCAAGTTGTATCATCATTATGCATAGTTAACTATGTCAACTACATCTTAGTAGATCTGTAAAGCTTATACTTAACTAATATCTCAGGAAGCACTCTGTACTTAGGTCAAAAGTCATCTTACTGTCACCTGATATAAACTCATATTTTAAACAATCTGCTTTATAATTGTAATTTTGATGCACTTCTTATGGGTTTTAGTATCATATGAATATTATGAAGTTTATTACTACGTAATGTTTACATCATAATGAGCTGGCAAAGAGCTCTAGCTCTGATTAGGGAAGTGGCATTTTCTCTAGTGGCCACTTGAGTTTTGTTTCAAGGCCCAGGATAAAGTGACAGAAGCCACCTACCCAAAGGAGGCTCCTCTCACCACAACCATAGACACAAAAAAGCATTTCAACTATAGTTTGCGTCACATAAGCTAACATCTTAATAGTCAAAGCCAGTCATGCTGAGTATGAAGTTAAAAGATGGAAAATGGCTGGGAAAGGTGGCACACACCTGTGATCCCTGTGCTCCAGGTCTCTGAGAAACTGAGGTAGCAGGATGGCAAGTTTGAGCCCAGCCTGAGCAACTTAGTGATATGGCAAGACTCTGTCTCAAAATAACAAATAAAAGAAATGGCTGGGATATAGCTCACTAGCCCTGAGTTCAACTCCCCTGTAGTACCACCAATATAAAAATAATGGTTGGAAAACACACTTCTGTAGAGGGAGAAATAAATGAACATTTTTGAGTGGTTACCTACTGCAGCTCATTCTGTCTTTCTTATACCCCTTCTCACCCACAAAATACATTTTCCATGTCTGAGATCCACCAATTTCATTAAAATCACAATATCAGGCTCTAAAATAGACTTTTGTGATCATCTCAGGTCTGATAGAAGTTGCTCTTGCTGTGGAGATTTTTGAACTACAAAGACGATTTTTCTTTTACCTGCATCATATGCAATAGAGAAATGATGCAAGTGCATAAATAATCCCATTTTGAAACAAGAATATAATAGTAATTTCTAGACCATAGAAATTATTACAATTTCATTTGGAAAATGTTAGGTTTACTTGACTTGAAAGTTGGCAGTGTGCCTCATTAATATCCATTCTGCCCCTGGCAGTGGCTCTTTACTCCGTAATTTCCCATAGCTGCTGATTCTGACCATTGATGGACCAACTTCCCATACTGTCTTAGGCAAGCTCCGAGAAAGCCACTGCAGAGCATGAACTGATGAGGCATCTGAACATCCTGCTTGAAGAATGCTGGAGAGACACCACCAACAGTCTCAGTCTCTTTCAGTCCAGAAACTATTAACATTATTTTGTCCATTCAAATCTCTCAAAAAAAATGTAGATTTTCTGCATATTTGATCCCAATCAAGTCCATCTGCCAAAATCATATGCAAATCCTTTTCAAAATGGGTAGGTTTCTCTCCCCCCCTCCCTCTCTCTGCCCCTCTTCCTCCCCACAATTACTGGTAATTGGCAAGAACTTCAGAGAATGTGTGACCTAGATGCACTTTGGTCCTAATGAAAGTATCCATTAGAATAGTGTTTCTCAAAATATCTGTTGCAAAAGGGCCAGGGTTGGGTTCTTTATCTCCCAGTTTGCTATATTGTAGACTGATGCTTTGGTAAATTTCAATGAGAGATGTTCCAGCAATGTCACATTTCTGTACAACTCTCCAGCACTACTGTCTTCTTAGCTTGATCTCTCCCCTTCCTACCTCAGCAAACCCACCCCTACCGTCTCCTCCCAGCTCAGCCACAGAGGCTTTATGTTCCGTGCTGTTTCTTAAACACATCCAGTCACTTTTACCTCAAAGGCTTTGCACTAACTGTCCACTGAAACTGGGACATTCATCCCTTAAATCTTGTCGGGATAGCTCCTTCATTCAACTTAAGTCTCAGTTTAAATATCATCTTCTCAAAGATACCTTTTCCTAACTCATAATTAAAATAACCCCACTGAACAATTCTGTGATACTTTGTTTATAGTACTTACCACTGGCAAACATTGCTCACATTTGCTATCTTGTCTTCTCCCACTGAGATCTAAGAACAGTTAAAATACATCTGCCTTCCTATTACTGCATTGTAGCAGATATATCAGGGGCCAAAGTAGTCTTGATAACTTAGAAAATGAAGAACAAATAGTCAATTAAAATTGTGAATAAATTATCTGAGCTACATGATTTTGAAGGCTGTCAGCCTACAGGTGCTAGCTGAAGTAATGAGTATGAGTCAAAGCTCTCAACAAAAGAGAGTAAGCATTAGGGTAAAACTCCATGAAAGGGCTGGGGAGATAGCTCGGCAGCACAAGCACATGCCTGGCAAGTGCAAGGTCCTGAGTTTGATTCCTGGTACAAAGAGAAAGGAAGGAAGGAAGGAAGGAAGGAAGGAAGGAAGGAAGAAAAAGAAAGCAAGAAAGAAAGAAGAAGAAAGAAGAGAGAGAGAAAAAAAAACTCCATGAAATACCTACATTTATTCTAGGGGCAGAGAAAAGGAAATGAACCAATGGCGGAACTTGTGACAAAATGAATGGTCAATGAAGAAACACTGAGCAGTCGTGTACCAGAAACCAGGGTTTCCAAAATTGTGGGGTTATCTACAGCATCAAATGCAGCGGAGCCAACGGGGCAGCTCGTGAGAACAGATTCTTGGGTCTAGAGCTCCTCAGACTTCAGTAAGTGATTAGGCAAAGTTAAAACCCCATGGTCCAGGAGCGGGATGGACCTGAGAAAAGGGGCATCGGGGCGACCTGTAGACAGCAGGCTCTTGTGTGGTCCAGCTGGCAGGCAGCTGGGAGTAAGTGTGTTTGGTGAAAGTAAACTTTGGCAAGTGAAATAAGGAAGAGAAATCTAAGAGATAGCCAAAGCAGCATTCTAGTTGGGAAGGGCAGAATAAAACTTTTTAAAATGAGGGATAGTTACTTTTAGTAATGTTGTTTTTCTACATGATTTCAAGGTATTAATTTTCTTCTGTAAGATATGCAGGACAGACAGCAATCATCTCACAATGGCAGACAATCACAAACTTCTGGTGAACTCATGTACAACAACCAACGGATGTTGAAGCTGTAAAGGAAATACAATAGGAGATATTACTATAACCCTGCTGCTTCAATGATTGTTCAGAGAATTAGAAGCCTAAGTCCAGGATCATCACTACTAAGAGTGGTTTGGCATATGGAGCAGGAAGCAACAGTGCTGTTTCTTGTTACCAGTGCACTCAATGTAAGTCATGGTCTCTGGTGAAGAACACAAAACAGTAATTCTTGCCAGCCTGTCTTGTTTATTGTTTTTTCTTTCATTTTCTGTTTTTGGGGCATTTGTTTATTTGTTTGCTTGTTTTTGAGACAGACTTTTGCTATGCAGCTTACTCACTATGTAGCCCAGGTTGGCCTCAAACTCCTGGTGGTCTTCCTGCCTCAGCCTCCTGAATGCCAGGATTTCAAGCATGCACCAGCATGCCTGGCTTTATTTTTCTTGAGATTTGGAGCAAGAGTTGCTTTATTGTCCATGGATCAGAGTTAGACAATCCAGAAAAAAGGTAAGGGGCTATTCAACCATCAGTTAATAACACTGATTACTTCTTGAGCACAGATTATACTTGGGGACCTAATCTAGGCACATTTTTATGGTAGAAAGAATATGAAATTAGTTCAGGTCAGGTGGATCTGAGTTCAAATTGTCTGCACCTTTGACCAGCTATACAATCTTTCAACAAACCATTGCACTTCTCCTCTACAGTCTCTTCAGCTATAAAATGACAAATCTTCTCACACAGGACACCAGCAAAGACCAGCTCAGAATAGAGGCTGAGGGAATTCATTCCTTACTAGACAATGATGAGGACAGGGAAGAGCATGATAAAGTCGGTGGACACGATTGGGAAAGGATGTGATGGGTCCCAACTAATATAAAAAGCAAACTCTATGCCAGTTCACAAGAAGGCAAAATTACACCATATCCATGGTCATCAAGAAATAGTTTTCAAGACAGACATTGAGGATTGAAAGTGGACTTGAAAGACCAAGATTGCATCCTCATAAAGGGCATGCAAGCTCTTCCACTCACATGCTCCACACGACTACTGTGCTTAAGGGGCAGACGTGTGGAAGTGGAGTGCATAGATGCCTGGGATTAAGCAAGGGATATCTGTCCTTTCATAAATCTACCACAGACATTGTGTCAAAATTAGTTACACAATAAATGCAATTTCAGCTTTACACTTAACTGTTGTTTAATTTGATTGCTAGTGGGGTTTTCTTTGCCTGTTTTAGCAGCAATAGAAATAGTATTCAAAATGTATAAAATCATTACACTTGATTATTTGAACCAAACTCAAAATGAGAACTACCATGAATTTAGCATGTTTCTCAAATTCCATGTGGAGTTGAAAGCATTGTGCTCCAGTGGAATTCTGAAATGAGGTCAACTTCTGGCAGGTCACACAACTAACTCTATTAAGCCACTGCTCTGTGATCAGCTCCATATGCGGCACCCTTCTGCTGGGTAATTTCGTGCACAGTCTAAAGATGTTATGAAAATGTAAAATCTTGATGAATTGTCAGAGGTCACATAATATTATAAAACTCAAGCTACAGACATATAACTGGTTCAAAATCTGAGAACAAAGTGTCACGTTAAAGTTTATCATAAGTTTATTAGTTCTCCTAATGACGATCACTTGGGGGATATCCCTCCTTGCATGATCCTTGATTATATATTTAAGGAGAAAAAATAATTTTAATTTATATGGTATTTTGGAGTCAACTGGGAATATTTAAATATCAAATAGATTTGTTTACGGGATGACTACTTTTTCTTAAGTACTATAATTATTTTGAAGAAAGAATTTATTATGATTAATAAGATCTAAGAGTCATGATGCTTGCAATTCACTTTTTAAATACTTCAGCAAACTATGTAAGATATAAATATGGAGAGAGAGAGAGAGAGAGAGAGAGAGAGAGAGAGATGGGGGAATAGAAAGACAGAAGTGGGGAGACACAGAGGGAGGGGAAGAGAGTAACACTAAGAAACTAAAAGAACAGCAAAGCATTAACAGTTATGGGCTGGGGATGTAGCTCAGTGGTAACACCCTGCCCCGCTTAGCATGTTTAAGACCCTTGGTTGGATCCCTGGCACTAGAAAAAACAGTTAATAATTGGTAAATTTAGGTGAATGCAGGGATTCTTTCAACTATTCTGCATATTTGAAATTTTTCAAAGTAAGAGTTGAGCAAGTACAAATATTCCATCTTTTATTAAGTTTAATTGTACCTGAAAATGCAATGGCAAGAATTATAAGAAACCTATTTAAATGATGAATAGAAATTATTCATGAATATTCACTGCACATTATCTAAATAAGTGTCAGGCACGGCTGGTGAAAAAAATCTGACATTTGAAATTGTGAACCGTTGCCTTCCCCATGCTACACTGTATCATACTTCTACAAATATAGTCATTGATAGAGTTTGATAATGAATCCCAAACTTAATGTAACCATCTATCTCTGAGCCACTTGCTTAATTTTTCTATTGATGTTTTAGTTACAGTTTAACTATGAAACCATCATTTGCCAGGAGAATAAACTACAAGCATTAGTCCAGTTTATGTAAGAGAAACCATTGTTGCCCACATACAGATATTCCTGGCTACAAAGCCAAATTCAACATCTTTTAAGTGACAAATTAGAATTAGATCAAACTCTGAAACAAAAGGTTTTATACAAGAGAATGTGTAAGAGAAAGAAGGAGAGAAAAGAAACATAACGCTGAACAGTCAACACCTTTGTTAAGGCAAAAACAGCTACAAAGTAGTGCACGAGCTGCTGCATACACAAAGCTACAATAATGCATAGCGTGGTTTCTCTTATAAGAGAAACCAAAAGTATAAAAAGCAAAATAAACGATAACAGGAAGTAGGAAGACAGATTTGTCATACGTGGGAGGGGCTCAAGAGATGGAGGGAGGGAAGAGGAAGGGGAGGGAAAGGGACGAAGAAGGAATAAAGATTGCTGCACACGTGCCACCTCCACACAGGAATGTGAACATCACGTACCACAAGCACGTGCTAATAATTATTATACACATAAATGCATGCAAATTTTACTCAAGGTTGATATTCATTTTGGGCACAGTAATTAATACTTTTGGCAAACAGTACGTAGAGAGATATTTGCTTTGGGTGTACAGTGTTACTCATGAAACTATATTTCAAGTTTTTCCAGTTTATCTAAGAACACAGGATCAAATTTCTGAATTACTGTTCTATGAAAAATGAATTTCAATTAAGGAAGTAGATATATATATGACCATAAAATAGTCTTTGGAATGAGGATATAAAGGTCAGAAAAGATTAATGTCTCAAAATAGTATTTCAGAATGCTTTACATTGACTTTTAAATATATGAATGTAAAAATGTATACAACAGCCTCACATAAATTATCAAGCTATGTGCAAAGAATTTGAATTTTGTTTAAAATACCCACATGTGCAATCAGTGAGCAAATGTTCCATATGCTGTTTAAAGACACAAATAATTGAAAACAAGGTACTGTCATTCTCTAATGCTCACTGTTATTAAATTATCAAAGATAATGTTCACAGGTAAAAGCTGAACCATGTACTATACAGAAATATTATGCCATTTCTATAATTCTGTTCAAAAAAAAGAACTCAGTCTATAGAAATTATTTGCGGAGCTCCTGGAAACAGAACCTATGACTGGGATCCTGGTTCCTGGGTGTTTTTATATGTGAATATATTCACGCTTGCTCAGGACCTGCTTTACTTAGAAAATGTCAGTATCTCAAGAGTGCGTACTTAACATTTCAGTAATACTTTCATTAGTTTTTTAAAAGTCATAATAATATAATCTACCCCAAAGTGAAATGATCTGTGTCAGGAAATTCTGAATTCTCTTTCAGGATCAGTGTTCAAGCGAACACTGGACAACCCTGAATTGTAGGGCTGAGATGAGGTTCTGAGCATCAGATAAAACGTTAGATTGAGTCCCTTAAACTCTGCAAATCTGCTCCTCTATGCTCCAGTAAGTCTAAAGACACAAAAAGATGGATGTTTGTAATTTTCAGAATGCAAATGCTTTTCATTTTTAGGTAATGCTAGTGAGTTCAATTCTCTAACATCTTTTCTGAAAGATGATGAATCTTACAATGAATCTTACTCTTGCAAGTCCTTGATATTCATTGTACGTATTTGGGGAATAAATTTATTTTCTTACTTCACTATAGCAGCATATTACAATCGTGTTAGAAATACACATATTCACTAATACACTGTGATCCGCAGATACTGACCTAAGTGAATCTGCATGTATTTACAAGTGAATGAAATGAATGGTCAGATCTGACAGCGGAGCAAATGAAGGAGGGGACGTCCTTTCTGCTGGTTTGGAAAAGCGACTGTTTGTGTCCCAGCGGAGCTGGAATAAGAGATCCGGAATTGATATTTCTACTTACAAATATCTTAAGTCAGTTCCAGTGTTGACCTTTGTCACAGTTAGCCCCAAAATTGCTTTCCTTGACTAGCATCAGCACAGTTCATACAGTTTAAATGTTTTTAGGATTTTTCAAATACTTCTCGTCTTCCAAATGAAGGGCTTTACAAAAGAAGTCCTGGCGGACAGGAAAAATGAAGGATAAATGTGGTTACACTAGAAAGAAAGTGTATTAATATAGAATAAAAAGTGTAATCATACCGAATTCTGACTCCAAAGACGTCAGTTGTTTGAAAATAATTATGATGGATTTTGCACATTTCATTTTATTTATCTATATCCAAAGAAAGAAATAAACCTTTCCACTCAGATGGATTATTTGCCCACAAAACAGTGATTCAAATGACCATTCAAGTATTTAATTATGCTTTGGGAAGGGTGAATTTTGGCAGCTTCTCCAGCAATTTTTCCCCATGTAAATAATGATCAGAGAAATTTAACATCTCATTTTGCAGTCTGTCAGTGTTCTCTGCATCAAATCTTTTTGTAACATTTCTAGAATCATTTCATGCATCAAAGTCAAAACTGCTACAGCATTTCTAATTTGCTATTTTTTAATCTCTGATATTCACATGGAAAGCTCAAACCTGTATGAGATTTTAAGAATGTGTATCAAAAATTTGCTTAGTTTGACTTCCAGTACAATTACAGTCATTTTATTTTCACAGTTCACTCATATTTTTGTCTCAAGGACAAATTTCATTATACTATCTCATTTTTATTATAGACTGCTATACTACAGTTCAAATCCAAGAAAAATACATATATATCAGTGTGCACCATATTTATTTTATGTAAATATTAATTTTATGTCTTTTTCATATCCACTCTTCCCCGTTAGAAATTCTTTATAGATGTGCCACCATCTAAAAGCTATGTATTTAGATAATCCTAGACATAAATGATTATATGCTATAAACCATTTATTATTCTTTAAAAAGGTGTAAAATCAAGAAGACTGTGGTAGTACATTCATATTTACATTCCCACCTCCATCACAAAATATATTCAGATATTGCTCTTAAATTATTTGAAAATACTTTAATCCTCTACTAACCACAATATAATTTATTTTATCTGGAAGGTTGTCAAGAAACTTAGTGACTATTATTCAAGGACTAAGCTACTAATGAAAAGTAAAAATTTAATCACATTCAGACACTAACTTGTAACATTTACATGTTCCTTATATTAATTTCCAGTTCAACAATTTATATCTTAATTTATAAAACAAAAGATTCAGATGGTTTTCATTGATTCTTCCCTTGGGTATTTGAACACAAATATATGCAGTAGTATGCTGCTAATATTAGGAAATAATACAATTTTAAAACAATTTTATAATTAAGAAGCATGTTGCTCATTACCAATAAACACACAGGCATAAATAAAATTAACTTTAAAACTAACATCTGTTTTTA
Organism: Dinomys branickii; assembly: GCA_004027595.1. Classification (NCBI taxonomy): domain Eukaryota; kingdom Metazoa; phylum Chordata; class Mammalia; order Rodentia; family Dinomyidae; genus Dinomys; species Dinomys branickii. The sequence goes on along the minus strand of PVLD010018127.1, from coordinate 16,543 downwards.
ATCTGTTTCTCAAGTGTCCCGTAGGAAATTATTTTTCTGAATATATATTTTCATCTATTCCTAAAGGTCTTTGGTGTATGGTACTCATAGCTATGATTATCTTCATGAAAAAAATTCTGTCATATATTATGAGGTCTTTGCTATCTTGACAAATTTTTATTTCAAAGATTATCATATGTTAGGTTCACACACTGTATAATTTTTACAGTAACTTACTTTTGAACTGCAGGTTTAAAATAACATTAAATTGTATAGAATATAGGCATCCATAGCCTATCTTTGTATAAAGATTAACCTAACAAAAAGACAAAATGAGAGTTCTTGAAACAAATCACACTCAGAACTTTCATAATTAAAATTCTCTTAGCATTACAGCTTTTCAAGGAGATTGCAATTATCTGCCATCGCATGGGGTATTTTTGCACAACCATTTAGAATACTCCTCCCCTCCTTAATTGTGGCAAGTCTTAGATCTTAAGAGATTTGAGTTGAGGAAAATAATGCAGGTTGGACATCCAAATACGATTAAACACGTCATTTAATCAATACCAATTTTCTATGAAAATAAAATATGATTGATTTTACTTAAAAATTATCAAGGCTCAAAAAAATTTTACCTATTTACATTAAAATAATTTTTAGCCTTCTAAAATGATTGATCACCTTGAAAACCAATATTCACCTGGAACCTTTTTCTAAACTTTATTACTTCCCATCTCAAACAAATGAATAACATCTTCCTTATATTTTAAGACAGGAAAAGAAGTACCACTGATATATGACATTGATTTTCTAAATACTAAAATACTTTTGCACAATAAAGATGAGCTACTTCAGAGATGGGTGCATGCTTCCTTTGACAGCACATCTGCAGCCCTTAGACAGAGGCAGAGAGGACCAGGGCTTCTCAACCTCAGCACGATTGACATTTGGGGCTGGATAGTTGTTGTGAAGACTGTCCTATGAACTTTAGATTGTTTACTGGCAACTTTGGCCTCTACCCACTTGATGCCAGTAGTATCCCCTCAAATGTAACACTAAAAAATGTCTCTAGAGATTACTAACTATTATCTGAGAGGCAAAACCACTGCTGATTGAGAACCACTGGGCTAGGAAATGGGAAATATCCTTCCATCTAGGTGAGCATCAACACAACAAAATATATGTAAAGATAATTGTTACACGTTCTGAACTTGGAAAACTAAGTTAATACGAAGAATTAACTTCATTATAATTTTTTAGATATACTTATCTACAAAGATAACTTTCTAATATGATATCATGAACATGTTTCAATTTTGTTGTCATAAAGCACAGCTTCATAATACACTAAAACATTTAAGTATTAATACACATATACATACACAGATAGAGACATAATGAATACTCACACACATCTGTAAATCTACGCATACTCTTAGCAAAGAATCCCTTAAAACATCACCATTTACGTATCAAACAGCTTTCAAACTTAAAAAATAGTATACATTGCTGTGATTGATACATAAATATTAAAATGTTTTCCCATGAAGGAAAACTATGCAAGATGAAGGTTATGATCATTTACATAGAATCCTTGTATTTCAAACTCACCAATCATGTTTTATGTTACATACTTTCTCTGTAACATCCACATTTTTGTAGAGGAGCAATCTTTTCATATCTACCATCACAATTACTGTGTCCAGAACTAGAGTTCAGTCAAGTAAAAAATATACTTCTCAGGAGTTAAAAGTTTCTTCCAGGTATCAATTTTTTCCAAACATTACATACTTAACACAAAAAATCAGCTATAACAAATTAACATTAAAGCACTGTTACATCCTCAAATGCAACAATATTTTACTGAAATAAAACAAAATAGAATCACCATGAAAAGACCCAACATTTTCTTTTCTTCTTTTTCTTCAACCTACCTCATTTCTGACTTAGCCAATATATGCCCATAAATTACTTTGCAGGAAATTTCTGTTGAGCTAAAACCAACCACAAAGTTCAGTTTAGATCTACTGGTTACTGAGAAAACATTACCACTAAAATCTGTATCACAAATGAATAAAAGATTCCCAATGGTTACAATTCCTCATATCCTGGAGAATACCCCAAAGTTTAAGTTATTAAAAATATAATATTGTGGATGTTGACTGTCCCTAAATAAACCTGAAGGCTTGTCATAAAGTTGAAATGATATCCTGGTAAATTGATAAAATTAATATACTATTTTGAGTCACAATTATTTAACCTTAAAGAGTCCTCTTGGCTGTGCTGCTTTTCTTTTAATTAAATTAAAAAGTCTCCTCTGAAGTTATTGATGTGTGAACATATTTCCACAGAGAATTATTTAAATGAAAAGCAAAGCATTCAAATACAGTCAAATGTGATTGTTTAAAAATACTATACACTCATTTATTAGGAGAGTGTTCTAATATAAAATCAAAAGTTAAGCATGCCATAGGGAATTATTAGTAGCTCAGCTGTCAGTTAGTTGAATCAACTAAAAGACCAATTATTCTAAGGGTACCCAGGGTGGAAAAGCTCATTGTTAGCTTTAGGTTGCACTAGGTCATTTTGAGCTAATTGTGGCTCCTTTTAATAATAAATTCACTTTCAAAAATATTAGAAATATAACTTCATAGGTTATAAGTTATTCTCAAATTTTAAATGTTTAACATCTGGTGAGAAATATAATGTTACCTGTCAAGCAAATGTAAAATATTGAAAAAAAAAAGAACAAAAATTTCAGGTTAAATTACAGAGCTTTTTTTTTTTCAGTTTTACAACCAATAGAAGTCAAGGAATTTAATTTATAATCATATCTATGTTTGTCTGTTAAGCATGAAATTGAACTTTTAAGTATAAAATAAGCTGGGATAACATGTTAAGAATAATAAAAAAGGGTGGGAGTGTCTGTAGCTCAGTGACAGAGCCGCTGTCTACCATGCAAAAGGTCTTACGTTTGATCTCTAACACCAGACAAAGAAAAGAAAATTCTAAAAACAGAATTTTAGGAAGCATTTAAGAAAGCAATAAACAACCATGTACAGAAAATCCCAGATATGTATTAAGAGTAGAAAATCCCACACATGTCCAAGGCTGAGATGATGTATTTTAAATATAGTCCCCTCTTGTCTCAGAATTAAAATTATATAGTGATGCTGGGATATTAACTGTCTCTCCAGGCTCAGCTAGTGCACAGCAATAGGTTGCTAAAAATATTATTTCAAGCCGAGCATGGTGGTGCACACCTGTAATCTCAGGACTCAGGAGGCTGAGGCAGGAGTACTGTTGTGAGTTTGAGACCAGCCTGGGCTACAAAGTGAGCTTAAGGCCTGAACTGCACAGTGAGACCCTGTCTCAAAAAGACAAAAACTATAAATATATATATATATATATATATATTTATATTTATTTATTTATATAATTTCAGTGAGAAATTGTTTTAGTTATTCTGCTCATGTTACATGGTGTCCCCAGCCACCACCCCACTGTGCACTTTTCAAGAGGTGTAAGCAATTGTCTCCTCTCTGTGTCCTCTGTAGCCAAGGTTCCCAGATAGTGAGGCTTATGCCTTACGCATTGCTCCTGCCCCAGAACCCAGCTCTGAATTAAATTTAAAAATATACAAAAAGCATAATATTAAAGCCTTCTCAAACCTAGCTGGTACAGTAGAATTACCTGAACACCTAAAGTACTTATGCTCAGAACACTGAAGCCAAAATATCTGATAGTGGAGGCTCCAGGATGTGCATTGTTACAAAGCTTCTGTGTGTCTGTTAATATGTTCTCATTCTTTTATCTTTAAAATTAAAAAAAAAAGCTTCCCAGAAACCAAGGGTGAGGGAAAGGAGTCCTGTTTTTTAATAGGTACAGAGTTTCAGTTCTGCAACACGAAAAAGTTCTGGGGATCTATTTCACAACAACAGTTAAAATATTAAGATGGCAAATGGCAAATTTAATGATACAGTACATGCTTTTTACCACAAGATTTTTCTTAAGAATCTTCCCAAGTGATTCTACAGCCAGAGTTGAGAACTACTGTAGGTACATAGAAGATATTAAGGTTTTTCCCACAATCTGATCCATTTAATAAGAGAGGGAAAGGAAGAAACTTACAATCATTTTCAATCATTTTCCAAACTGTGTACCAAAAAGCACTTGTTCTCAAAAACAGCTTGGAACATTTAACTATCTTACTTTGAATGAAAGTGTGTATGAGAATAGTAAAACTTTGAAGAAATCTTACAATCCAGAAACCTATTTAACTTATTTGTTTTCAACACTTGATTTAGCTGTGTCCTTAGGAAAGAGTGCTTCCTCCTCAAAATAATTTCTATTACTGAAATGAAGCATACTGGATCATTGCCTCTCAATCTTTTGATGTCCATACTACTTTCAAGTACTAGAATCTCTCATAACAGGAAAGAGGGATTATACAACTCAAAGTAGCAGTAAACAAGACAGCAATGCTTATAATTATTGTTAATGTCATTATAACAACCACAGTGTCTAAATGTGTTTAATTCACAGTTATTTGGGACTGGCTGATGCTAAACCATGTCTCTCATGTTTGCTCTCATCAACTTGCAAACCCCTCTAGATCCTGTTTCAGTGTGCTCCTTCTTCCGCTAAATAAGACATCGATAGCATCCTACATGTACTTGGTTGTAAAACAATGCATTTCACATGCTGATCAAAATTTGGCTTTGAAGTGCATGAGTGTACCATGAGACGCAGCTTTAGAACTTCAGTCAGAGGACCTTCAGCCTGCTTCAGGTACAGCTTGTCTTAGTTACTTTTTTCTCATTGTTGAGACAAAATACTCAACACTCAAAGTTAAAAGAAAAAGGCTTATTTAGCTCACCATTTGTGAATGCTTCAGTCCATAATCAGCTCACTGCAAGGCTGGGTGGACAACAGACATCCATTGCAGAAGAGAAATAGTTCATGGTGGGCAGAAGGTAGCAAAGCAAGCAAGGGACGACCACTGCTCTTTCCCTTATGTCTCATCCAGGCTACTCAGCAGGTAACACTCACACTCTTAATCCTAGCACCCTAGATTCTAGCATTGCACCATGGATCAATCACAGCATCATACACTCTAGATCCATCCACCTCTGAAAAAGCCCCACCTATGAGCACATGAGGCCTTGGGGGGGCATCTAAACACAGGTCATAACACAACTATGTCCCACCTCATGCATAGGTGTACAGTACACGGTTTGAGTGGCTTTGGGGAAACTTCAGCCTTTCTTCCATCTCTCTTGTAGTTAAGCCAGAGCTTTTGTAAGGAGTGTTCCTGCAATACTTTTCTGATTCTTTGTAACAGCTTTCACTACCGAAAATAGCATTTTCATCCTAAAGTCATAATCAATGTAGATAAGAAAGAAATCCATCTTAATACTTTATGTATTTCATTACCTTTGCAGAAAAGATACAGACATTCTTCATATTTTACATGGCTGAGGCAATAAATTACAAGAAAACCACAAGTCAGAATTATATTATTATAAAATCTAGGCACTTCAAATTCTGTGGTGGTTTTGAAAGGCATGTAATTGGGTTCGTTTAACCGAGGCTGCAAACCACTGTATTCTTTTACAGAAAATTACATGTCAGAATAGTTACCAAAGAAATAGGGGAGAAAGGTTTCATGAAAACCCTATTTTTCTGTAGCCATTATTTTGGAAACCTGCTTGATAGTTCCATCAACTCCACAGTGTGTTTACTTGGAAGAAAAATTATAACATTACAACATTGCAGGGTCCTAGATTGCACTTTCTTTGACTAAAAGTAGGAAAATCAATTCAAGACCCTTTAAGTCACTTGAAATCTGTAACTCCTCCCCAAGCCTATCATAAGGAATGATGACATTCATAACAAAATATTAAAAATTGGACACGTTTGTCTCTGGTAACTATAATAATGAATAGTGCCCTGAAGTCTGATTTAGAAGAAAATCCAGCTTCAGTTCCTCTTTGGGGGAGACATGCAAAATTAATAAATGAATGTAGCTATGCTTTACTGGACTGGCCAATCAGGGTAGAAGAGCTTAATGGGATAGAAGAGATTGAGGAGATGGCTGTATGTACTCAACTACACACAAAAATATATGTTGAGCTAATTATTTAATTGATATAACCATCAAACAGAAAATTTCTTTCACTTATTTGAAACACATCAACTGAGACTGATAAAGTTTTAGTGTTTCTTAGTGCTGTTTATGTTTATGATCACAGCATCTTTCTTTTTCAGAATGTTAAGCATATCATAAATTTAAAATACAATGCATGAAATTGATTAGAGAAAAAGATAAATAATATCAGAAAATACAGCCATAATTTATTTCATTGTGACCAAAGAACAAAACTCAGTCACCTTATAACATGAGCTTGAGTCCAGTTAGAAATGTTATAGATCTTTCATTTAAAACTACACATTAAAAATTCAGCTTAGTGAGGTTTCAAAGGCCTTCATATTTAACACATAGAAGAAGCCCACTTGAACAGTTTGGTTCCATTGGAATCTTGACAACTAAGACATGACAGAACCTGAGGCTGTTATTTGTACCTGTTAAAAATGTGAAAGTCAGGCAATGGGTTTCCTTTTAAGCTATGTTAAGCAATATTAAACTATATTACTCATTTAAAGATGAGGAGGAAAGGGAGCTCAGTGGTGTCTTCTCCTGAATATTTCATATCTCCTTTAAGTACACATATCCAGACACTCACACACACACACACACACACACACACACACACACACACACACATACACCACATAAAAGATAAGTAGGATTTTTTAAATAGTAGTGAATCCATAAACTGTCCCTTAAACAACACACTCACTTGCTTGCTTATAAATATTACTCCAGTAAACTAAATCTGGCCTAAGTAAATGTAGAGAAATAGCCCTCATCATGGCCATACTAATGGGCATTTTTCTTACAGCAAAGCTTAAATCAAAGCATTTGTAAATAACCTTAACTATAGCACACGTATAGTTCCAAAGGTCATCCTCTTATAAAAGAAAAAAAATATTTTTCTTCCATAAGGTAGTGTACATTTCATTCTCAGAAGGTTAAACAATTTCTGGCTCCAGACACCAAGGCACGCTATAGCTTGCTCCCCAAAAGGCCATGTCATTTTTATGGTGCAATCAGCGGCCACAGAGAGGAGAGCAACGCTGCAGTCTTTCTGATCATTTTAATGAGGACCCCTGGCTATTCAGTCATTGAAATATAATTGACTTGCCCTCCTCTTATTTTCATAATAGACACTCCAACATAGACCACGTTTATGTGGCTCTAAGACACGTCAGGAAGAATTGGAACTTTTCGGAGTGTCCCCATTAAAACTGAAAATATGCCACCCTGTCTTTTACATGAGCTGCAGTCATTTTGCGTTGGTCTCATTATGCAACACAAGATGCAGATGTTCTGGTTGCCTTCTCGCCAAACCGCAAGACCAAGAAACAAGCACACCAAGAATGTCTTAGTTTGTCTGTAGCTTTTTCTTAGAATTTAATGTTATTTGTCCAATATTTTAGAAAAAAATGAAATAGTTTCACGTAAGTTCTGTTTTTACTGACTTCAGTCAGACTGCAAAGCAGGGATGATGTTTTCCTATTTAACAGTTAGTCTATTTTCATTAAATGTAAAATTATCCCTATAACATGACATCAGCTATTTAAGGGTTAAATAAATGGCCTTTGCAAAACAAAATTTATGCGGAGTTAAGATTTGCAAAGTTGACCTGCAAGATTAGTTACCACAATCTTTGAAAGAAATCGATATTTTATATTTTAGAGTTTTCAAATTAATGTTAGTTAGGGATATAGCTCAATGGACTAAGCACCTGCCTGGCAACCACAAGGTCCTGAGTTTGATCCCCAGTACTGCACAAAATAAAATAAAATAAAATAAAAGCCGATCTCCAATATTTGTTTAAAAAATTAATGTTAATTAAAACTTTGACTACCAAAAGCTGTTTGATAACATGGAATTGTACTTATAATATAAATCTAAAAGTTTAGCCACCATGAAAAAATTAATAATTTTATAAATCCCGACAAAGGAGGGTAAGCATTTATCAGATCTTTTTCTTAGTATGGAATGTTCAGATTTGAAATGTCATTCATGCACTTAAACAATAATCATTCCATTGGTTTCTATTTCAATTGAGATAACTACCTATCATTGGCAGATGTTTTGGGAGGAAGAGATTCTTGTACACTTTTGAAGAGAAGTTTAATGATATTCTTTATTTTGGTAAACATTCCCTTTGAGTCAGCAATTCCAGTTTCTGGAATATGTACTCTAGTTAATATATGTACTTACATGTATATTTATATACAAATGTTTATTTACACAGATCAGCACACACAGATGTTTGTCACTACTGTTCATATTTGCACATGAAACAAAAAACACTGCAAACAAGTCCGTAGAAGACAAGCTAAATAAGTGATGAAATACCATACATATTAAAAAGAATATGTGAAGATAAATGTATGAGCATAGACACTGTTAAATTAAAAAAACCAACAAGGCATAAAGTACATAGAATATACTTTCTCTCTTTTTTTTGTCTTTTTGAGACAGGGTTTCACTATGAAGTTCAGGTTGGCCTTGAACTCGCTTTGTAGCTCACTCAGGCTGGCCTCGAACTTGCAGTGATCCTCCTGCCTCAGCCTACTGAGGGCTAGGATCACAGGCATGTGCCACCAGGCCTGGATTTAAGCATACTTTCTTTTCAAAAAATACAGGAAATTATAGGCATTTAAAATGTAGAGAAATATACTGAAAATTGTTAGTAGTGGTTATTTCTTCAGGGTTCATTAGGGAATTCTAATCCACACTGTTTGAAGACTTATGATTCATTTACTTATTTGACAAAAATTTATCATGCACTTAGATTGTCCTAAGTAATTTTCTAAGTGCCAGAGGTATATAAGTAAACAAAACAAATTTCTCAGTGTGTATCCCTTTTTTAAAATGTCAGAAGGACCCATAAAGGTAAGGGGCTTTTTTACATGCCTGGGATATCAACTATTACCAAAAAAAAAGCCATTCATTTAATTATCCTTGTTAATTACCCTTTTCTCTTTTTTTCTTTTGCTCAATACTTTTCTAACATTAAACTAATTCTAGTTAGATCTGAATAGAAGCCACCATTAAAGCATTCTCTTATAGGTCTAATAGTTTTATGAAAATGTTACACGGAATTTTGTCATGTAAAATTTAATTTTGTAACTAAATATCTGAACATCCAATTATATATGAATAATGAAATACAATTGTACTTTCTTAGGAATACTTCACATATATGAAAGTAATAGGATAACTATGTATAAATAAATGATTAAGTAACCAAAAGCACAAATATTTTCACAAAGTTTAAACAATGACGACAGCTATTCTCTTGTATACCTGTATGATACTATGTTTATAAGTCTATTATATTTCAATACTTCATTCAACTAACCACTAAGGTTAGAAACTTTTTTAAGGTTTATATTAATATTACAAGAATATAGTGAATAGTCTATAATTCATTCTAAATTTATTGTAAAATTCATAAATATTAATTCACATTTCCATTTTATTATAAGCTAGCAGCTCCCTCTCAAATTTTTCTTAGTCTCTTAGTATTTTTTCTTTCACTCAATTAATAGAAATATGTAGTGAATTATTCACAGCACTTATTTGCGTTCAATAAAAATATTCATAACTCACTAAATGTAAAATGTTTCTAAAGTACCTATCTTTCATATTTATAATGTTCTGAGCTAATTATAACCATCATCTAAATTAGTCTAAAAGATATAAAATACATAAACTCCAAATATCTCTCAAATAACCTGTAACCTCGTGATATGTTACACTGACGGTGATATGAATTACTGTGAGTAGAAACTATCTGAGTCTTTAAACAACATCTGCTCAGAAGAGGATTCATTCATTATACCAGACCTGCCGTGCCTAGCCATCGCTCCCCAAGATTGAAGGACCATTCACAGCTTGCCGTAATTTGAGGAATTTTCACTAGGTGGCAGTGCAGGTCGAATACCAAATGTTCACGTCTCTTCAAAGTTGGTCCTCGACTAAAAACAGAATTAACTGAACTGACTCGTTATCATCTAAAATAGATCTCTGTGAATAAAGAAAATAAACACATGACAAAAATAAGAAACATAGTTTGAAAATGAGCAAGAATTCAAACAAAATAAGCACATTTGCTACAGTCTACCTTGCTTACTCTCAAACTTGAGGATGCTTCTGACATTCCCAGGGAATTTGTTTAGATGTCACCAAGTCCGGCCTACGCCCCCACACTTGTGATTCTTCATTGGAAGGCCGGCAATGGACAAAGGCCCATTTTTAAGAAATGTCTGAGGTGATTCTGATACAGATGGTCCGTGAGAAACACTGCTGTAAAACTTAACTCCCAGAGAAACAGCATTCGCGGTCTGTGAGCTCTAATCCAGCCACTTGTGTGGCACAGCCTCCAGCCCCAGTCCCTACCTTCATTCTTTGTAGATGTGAATTGTGTGCAAACATCAGCACATCAAAGACACTGGAACAAGAATAGAAAATATCCCTTGTCTTTAGTACAGCATATCCAAAATGGCTTCAAAAATCAATGGCCGCATAGAAAGTGTGCAATGAAATTGGCACATGTGAAGGACTTCGTCACTCAGTTCCCCCCAAAGCAAAAACTGTTTACTTCCTCCTGTCATCTACCCATCATTCCGATGCAGATTGGACTCCTCGACCTCTCTGGCTCCACACAAAGCCACCTCTTTCTGTGTGCCCCTTTGCTTGAGCCCGCAGCTCTTGCTCGGGTCACCACCTTCCATGCTTGGCCTCTGCCATGCTGACTTATTTCTCAGGCTCTCCTCCTTACGAAGAGCTCCATCCAGCTCTTGGCGTGGTGGCTGCCACTGTGATGTCTGCCTGCTGATATCTAATCTTATAAGAATTGGCAGATTTAAAGAATAAGGGACTTTTGAGTCACTCGTAAGCAATGATGATTGCATTTGCCATTCCATATTATTTCTAATTACCAGTTGCTTGAGGAAGTAGCTCAAGTATTTCTCCAGTTGATGTGTTTTTTAATTGAGTACTGGTACTTAATCCCTGTTGTGTTTCAGCAATTTTCATCTTCTCCTATTTAGTCTGAGTTGTTATAAGGAGTAGCTACAAATTTTTATTGCACATATCTGAGGCAAATATGGATATCATTATATGGTTTACCTCATTTATCTGTTGGTATAAAAATTTCTACCTTTATTTGTCTAACATTGAACCAATCTTTGATTTCTAAAGCAATTTGTACCTCGTAGGGTACTTTTTAAATACCTTGCTGGACTAGGTTCCAATGGTGCATCTCTCTTAATCTGTGAAACCAGGTCTATGGTGGTTTTTGCTCTCCTTTTCTTCCTCCTCCTTTTCTCCCACCTTCCCTTCCCCCTCTCCTTTCCCTCCTCATTTCTTTGTATTTTCTTGGTAGGATTAAGTTCTAAGGGTACACTGCTCCAGACAATAAGTGAGGTGTTTTCCATCATTTTATAGTTCTAAATTCATTTAATATAGGAGTTAACTGATCTTTCAAAGTTGCCAACCACTTACCAAAAATAAAACCACCTGGGCTTGGTGCCTTTTTATGATAGGTCTGTATTTTTCTGATCTCTTCTATACTAACTGATCCATCTTGATTTTATATTTTGGAGGGAATCCAATAATAGCATTTTCTCAGAAAATAATTCATTTCTTCTAGTTTTTCAAAATTATTACATTGATGTCATGTATAACATTGTCTTGTGAATCTTTCTTTCTCTGGATAAGTGGGATTGTATCTATCACAAGTTTTATGCTTGTCAATTAACAGCTTTTGACCCCCAGGAGTCCCTCTTCCCCTTTCATTCCACCAGACCAAGCTAATAAGAAAGCCCAGGTCCTCCCACTTTTGGTGCTGGCAGGAGGTTCAAACAATGCAAGCCTCACCCAACATGTGGGCACCCTCACTTCACTCTACCCTCTGACTGCAATGAAACCAAAACGGTCTCTTTGCTCTGCTCTCTCAATTTGGGGGCCTGCTAAGGAGCCTCCCCTACTCATCCAGAAGTCCTCATCACTTGAGCAATACATTTTTCACACCTCCTTGGTGCACATGTGGTGTCCTCAGTCACATCCAAACCACATCTGGGCAGGGGTGACCCGAGTGGGCCTCGGGTGGGAAACCTATCAGTGACCACTTCAGTCAGTGGCGTGAGCAGTACACGCTAGTGATGACTGCTCATGTGAGGCCGCTTTCTTCTCTTGCTTTGACTTGCTCAGTGGCTGTGCTGTTCGGTCCTGCCTTCGCTGAGTCCTCTGTTACAGATTCCAGCCAACCTAAGTCGTATATTCAATGATTGGTATTTAGAGCTGGAGCATGGCATTGGAGCTCTCCTCAAAGTGTTCCTTGTTCATATGCCTTGACCTTGGCTTATCCAGACAGCTCAGTCTGAATCAGTGACTGATTCTAGCATAGACCATGGCTGACATTAGGCCCTAAGGAACAACTTTTATATGTCTGTTGGTCTTTTGCCCCTGCTAGGAATTCAGGGAAAAGATACTGATTGCCATTTTCACATCATAAGTCTTAATTAATTTTAATCACTATTGGTAAAACCAAGTAGCAAAACTGTATGGCCTTAATCAATCCTGGGATTCAAATTAGTTTTATCTCCATCCCAATGAGTTTAAACAAAGTACTTGCTATAATCTTAGGGAAGTCTCTGAGCATAAAATAGAAGAAAAATGAGTGTGGCCCACCATAACCTTAATTCCATATAGTCAAAAACAAAATTCCACATAGTCATAGCACACTGCTGTAAAATATCCCAATAGGCATGGACATCCTGGCCCAGTAAGCAATAATTAAAATTAAGTAAGTCTTTGGGACTCACATTCATACTGACAAAAAGTAACACAATGACTCCTCCCCACTCCTGGGTAAAATATTTACTATGACCCAATGTGAATTTAAAAAGAGCTTTTCAGTACTGAAACCCACTATCCAAAACATGTTCAGAGAAGGGGTAATTCTCCATCTAACAGCCCAGTTTGGGAAGTCCTTAAAATTGGAAAGAATAATGAGCATCTCATGGGGAAGTATCACAGCCTTATTGCCAAGGCCTTACTCATTAAGGTCCTAATATCCAATGTTGTTAGAATTACTGATTCTACCCAATAAATAAATGATAAATACTTCACAATCATGGAGTGGCTAAAATGTTCTACCCAGTGCCTATTTCACCAGCTCACCAGTTGCAGTTGGCCTTCACTCAGTGGGTCATTTGAGGGGTATGAGAGTAGCCCTGTCATGACACAGTTGTGTAGCCAACTTTCTCTAGTAATATGGTTATGGCATGATATTCATGCGCCCTTTTCTAAGGACATGCATTGCATGTACTCACTCAAAATAGTCAAGAACGCATGCAAGAGATCACTAATAGGACTGGAATATCACTCCACACATATCACAGCTTCCCCACCTCAGTTAAATTCTTGAATATTATTTGATAAGTACAGCACTGCTGCATTCTTGATCATGTCAAGAGATAACTATTGGGCCAGGATGTGGCTGAGATGTACAAGTGCCTGCTTGGCAAGTGCAAGGTCCTGAGTTCAATTCTCCAAACCCTCAACAGAAGAGATAACTATTGGCTCAACAACCAAAATGTTAAAATGAGTTTAATATCTTCAGTTATAGAGACAACATTGTTTGCATTTACAAACTTTACTTAAGATCAACTATGCTGCTGTTCACATACTAGCCCACCAGGAACAGAATACCCTCGAAAAAAGAATTCAAAATCTGTTCAAATTGCAATACAATAGGTAATCCCATTAACATCCCACCCATGGGGCTGGGGATATAGCTCAGTGGAATAAGTGCCTGCCTGACAAGCACAAGGTCCTGAGTTTGGTCCCTAGTACTGCCAAAAAAAAAAAAAAAAAAGTCCCACCCAGACAATCCCTCTGTATAGAGATCTAAACAAAAATTTTTAATGTATCCCAAATCTCTAGAATGTCCCAGATAGTAGTTGTCTACAGATTTCTAATGCAAAAAACTACATTTTCAGCATCCCCTCCACATATCATTAGAGCAGCAATTGCTGCCAAATTCTGGGATGACCTGAAAATAGCTCTCGCTGGTCCTAAGCTTGTGACTCTCCATCCCCACCTTCCCATTACCCTTTCATTTATGGAAGTAGTACCTGTCAGCTCAGCATTCCCAGGGAGGCCTCCTCACCACAAGATGGAGCCAAACTTGGGCTACCTGCTATATCCCACCTGTAGGAAAGACTGGCCCCCCATCTTTATGTAGGCAATAAATCTCCTTCTATATTCTTGGTACACGTGTGGCCTCATTAGAAAAAAAGTAGGCTTCTTAAATGAAATTACAAGTGCCACAGAATTGACTCCTGAAGTAAATCCGCCGAAGTTTTACATCCAAGTCAAATCTGGGGAGAAAGAAGGTCTATGCCACTCTATAACATGACCCCAACAATATCTCTACCCTTAAACCTATGAGAATTAATAAAAGAATCTGTGGCTAGAGTGACTAGAAATAAGATTAATTTAAAACCAGCTTTCTTAAGTATGAACACTCATTTATAAAAAATGCCCCAAACTTTCATCTATAAGATGAACAATATTATAATAACCTTGGAATAAATTGAACAAGAAAAATACATGACTGAAATGAAGAAATCAAGAGTTTAATCAAAATAGTTTAAAAATGTACATAAAACTAATTCTGAGCCAAGTGTGAGAGTGCGCACCTGTAATCCCAGCACTCAGGAAGCGGTGGTAGGAGGATCACTGTGAGTTCAAGGCCAGGTGGGGCTACATAGTGAGACTCTATCTCAAACCTAATCTTGACAAATTGAAACATTTATCCCTAGTTAAGGAAACAACATTATAAAAATTCCAATCCCTCTCAAATTTTCATATAAATATAACTATTATAATATGAATTTTTTTTCTTCAACTGAAAGAATTATCTTTTAAGCTCATACCAAAAAAAAAAGTTTTCTGGGTATTGCAAAACATTTTTTCAGAAATAATAATAAAAGAGTATTTCTCTTATCAGATATAAAAGCTACCTATAAAATTACCACAAGCAGTGGCATGTGTCTATGATCCCAGCTACTTCAGAGGTTGAGGCAGCAAGATTGCAAGTTCAAGGCCAGCCTGAGGAACAGGGCAAGGCCCTGTCTCAAAATTTTAAAATAAAGTTAAAAAGTGATGTAGCTCTGTGGCAGAGCTGCTTGCTTAGCATGCATGAGCCTTGAGTTCAATCCCCAGTACTGAAAAAAAAAAAAATACCATAATCAAAGCAGTATTTTACTGTCACAAGAATATACAGTGAGACCAGTGGAATAGACACAATACAGAAACAGCTAAGGCTCTCATGGGAATAAAAATAATGCAAACTAATACTTAAATTCAGTGGAGCAAAAATGCGTTGCTCACTGTCCTATAGGCCAGTCGTTTCCATGTCTTGGCCCCGTGGCACACGTGAAGAATTGTAACATTAACGCACTCACAGGGGTACACTGAGGAGGGGGCCTCAGCCCAAGGAGTTGTAGCCCATGTGCTACAGCCCGCTGCCTGGGAAGCGCTGAGTAATGAGGAGGCAGCATCACGGGCTTTAGCTTGAAGAGAAAAAATAGTATTGTCAGCTATTATCTCCAAAGGTAAACTTCTTCTGGACTAAGAATTTTTTATGTCTTTTTTTTTTATTTTAGAAACATAAAAGTACAAAAACATATTGACAAACAGACACCAATTATCATAAAAAATAGTACAATCACAACTAATCTACAGACAAGGTGATATGGTCTCAACAGTGGTTATTGCTTTATCCATTGATATCTTCGAATTGTAAATGTATGAACCCATATACAGACATGCAAAATTAGTCAGACAGTTAATCGCCTCAACAACAGAAAAAACACAAAAACCAAAAATCCAAAGACAAGAAACAAAACAGGCAAACAACAACAACAGCAACAACATGAAAAACAAAAAAAACCACCACTTGTTGCTGCTTTACATATTGATATCTTCGAAGTGTGTGTTCAGGATAACACATACAGACATACAAGATTAATCTAATATCCTGTCATCGATTATTGCTTAGCATTAAGTGATATAATACAATAGTAGAACCATGTTAGCCCTCCTGCATATATGTATATTCATATATACATACATACATTTTTGTCTTTTTCTTTTCACCTTTCCTTCGTCCCATCTGTTCTTTGTTTTTGAACAGATTTCCTTCATGACTCTTAGTTTATATTCCCACCATCGGGTTCTTACACCAGTGATACAATACGTTGCCTGCACATGTATCGCTGATTTATTTCACTTATGAGTATGGACTCCAGTTTTGTCCACTTGCCTACAAAGTCCCCAAAACTGTCTTTCTTTATAGCTGAATAATATTCCATTATATAAAAATGCCACAATTTTTTAATCCAGTCT